>JAULBM010295422.1:0-25872 GCA_032357055.1 Geukensia granosissima | reverse complement strand
CACCAGTAAAACTGACCGCCGCGATATGACTGAAATATTGTTGAAAGTGGCGTTAAACCCCATTCAAACAAACAAACTGAACCCAGCAGTTTACTGTATCCACACTTACACAAAGGTTAATTTGTTCACATGGCATATAACAACGTGCTGTGGTCGCATCATGCTGCGCTTGCGAAGCACCAGTGTTACCCTATAGCTGTTGCCACGGAGTTAAGGACTTTGTTTAACATGGGATCCTCTAGGAAAAGCCAACAGAAGACCTCGAGAAACATTCAAATTTCCACCAAGGCTTAGAATAAGGAATAGCATTATATTTAAAATAGACTGTAAAATGAGTAACACTACCAGAAAGATTCCAGAACAATGTAAATTTATAACCAAATAATTAATAGTTGAAATGTGAATTATTCTTATGGATTATTGAAACACGACCCCGCATGTTCTGCTATGCAAAACAATCAAACGAACTGCTTAATTTCGCGCTTTTGACGAAAGTCGCGGAAGACATGACTTGTAAAAGACGTTTTTGGGGACAGCTGCTCTTATATTTGGAATGCAAAATACAGGTTTACCAGTGTTGAATAAATACGGTGATTTTTGATATGAAATAATTATTTTAAATTTTAAACAGAATCATCTCATTTGCATCATTAGAACCAAGAAATAGGAAATCCAAGCTCAAAACATTGTAAAATGATTCTTTCACATCCAAACAAACCGAAATATTTTGTGCCACTGACACCTACCATGTGCAATTAGTTGCATCTTTATTTACTCCAACGACTACCCCTATCATGGCTCGGAACCATATTCTTGTATCAGTTTGAGTTAATCGTTTTCGCTGTTCTGGGCACTTGATATTTGTTATGATCTGATTCTTAATGAGTACAACCAGCCTATCGTATGGTCACCTCTCATTCCTGCACAAGATATGAAGTTAAGTTTTCGCACAAAAGTTAATTCACCATATTTCAAGTGTCATAAACAATTGGGTATTTATTGTGCTGTTTCATCTTATTCCTTAACCGGTTTCGACCACTACCGATAGTAAATTACCTCTAGCTTTTGATTATCGAGTAACACGAGTTCTGGAGTAGGCCCTTCTTGCCCTACTTTCTTAAACTTGCCATCGGTGTTTAGCTCACTTGACTTAAAGGTCATTATTGTTATTGCCATAAGTGGTTCGCTGCCTGTTCTTTCACGATTCACACTTAAATTTTTCTCTTAAACCACTGGGCTAATTTGGACCATACTTTCTGTGGAATGGATTTTTGGATGGTCCTTATTTGGAATTTTTTCCGGAATCCGAATCTGCTATCAAATTTGGTTGTCGTTAATAAATATAGAAAAAGGTGGTATCTTGAAGAAAAAATTCCACTGAAACTGCTGAGGCAATTTGGAACAAACTTCAGTGGTATGTTTTATGGATGATCGTCTATCGAATCATCCGGCATCCCCCCAACAAAAGCCGAAATTACGTTAACGTGGGTTTCATCCACCTTTATTTATGAAATTACTAGGCCATTTAAGACCGAATTTGGTTGAATGGCCCTTAGGAAATTCTCAACAAAAGTTTATCTGACATCCCAACCAAATTAACAACCAAGATGACAACCACAGCTAACTTTGTTTAACATAGGACAAACAAAAAGGACATATTGGAAAAAAATGTTTCCCATCGACCAACCAGTTGTTACCTATTATTTACAGCATTTCTCCAACCAAGATGGCCGCCACAGCTGAACATAGGTCAACATAGCCAGTACTTAAGGAAAATTTACTTAAATCCCATCCTTATTTTTCCTTAAAATAAAATGGTTCCTGTCTAAAAGTTTTTATACGTTTTTAGTTTAACTTCACCATTTTGATTTCACAGTCGGTTACTCGTTCTAGATTTTTTAAAGGAATGATGCCTTTGTTTACTCACTATTGCTTCGCTATACTGAACAATAAAACATTTTGTAATCTATAATGCAAAGTTCTATACAGGATTTGTGATGCATGATGTTAGGTCATAGTTGTAATTGTCTTTGTTTTGAGTTCGCGTGCTGGTTGGTTTTGCTGTTCCTGAGTTAAAAACACATACTAAAATATTTCAGAAAATCATTGGTTGAACAAATCGGTGAAATTTTATATCGCTTTATTCATACAGAAAATAATCGCTGGTTTAAATTTAGCCTGTTTTCTATGCTAGATATATAGTTTGTCAAATCAGATTTAATGCAAGAATAGAGAATTGGTGTTAGCCTGTTTGACATATCTATTCCAAAGGCTGTCTATTTTATTGTGTGTGTGTGTTTTGTTCTGGCTGGCTGGAGTGGTTTCAAAAATTTGTACGGACAAAAAAAAAAAAAAGAAAAACACGGCCTTACAACTGTACCGTCCTCTACTTCTCATTTTTAAGTGACTGGGAATTTACTTAAATCCACCACCGTTGTCTGATTTTATTTCAGTCCCATGTTCATTTCGTTATTTCCTTTCTGGAAAAGTGTATATAGAGCTAGAATGAATTTTCTGGGGTGTTTTATGGCCGGCAGTTTTCTTCGTGCTTATTTAAAGGCTGAAATAGTGTAAGTTTGCAGGGAACTGTTGATGGATCCACGGTTGGCAGGATATAACATAATAAACCACTATTTAAAATGTTATTTTTAAACGAAAGTTTTTCTTGTTTTTTACGTTTTTCCTTTCTAGTCGTTATTTCGACATATTTTATTATTTTCATTTTTTTCATGTGACCCCTATGGGCTTCCGTATCTTTCCTTGTGCGTAGCTGGCAAATATTTTATACGATCAATATTCTTCATAGATCAACGACAATGTGTAAACATTCATTTAAATTTTTACGAGTAGTTTAAATTGATAATCGATAATTATAAATATATGCTGACTCCAACAGAATTCCGAAAGTCGATCCGTCAGTCAAGCACGAACACGAAATTGTATTCAATAGATTTAACAGCGGGTCTCTCTACCAGTCTATAGGAAAATCTAGAGATGACCGAAGAGGGGAATATCCTTAAATATAATCACTGGAACGACTTTAACTTGATTGTAAGAGGTAAGGTTGACGTCACAGGCCAGTTGTTCTTATTGTTTTATTGTATATATATTTTAATACGTGTTCTTAAGGTATTGATAGATAATTATTAAATATATATTATTATATAAATTTCTTTCAAACGGACCTGGCAAAGTCAAACCAAAGACATTAAAGTAAGTATTTGCTGCCTCTCCGCTCAATGCGCAGCACTTAAGAGTAAGAGCAAAGACTGGTCGGTCCAGAGTCAGAATAATGTGTCTTGGTAAAGTGGCATGTTGCATTCCTGAGCTATCACGTTAGAATCCGATTCGAGTGCCGGTCTATTACAAAGGCTCTCGTCCTTAATATGCTTGAAATATTTAAGGCTCGACGTTATGGACCATCCAATCAAACAATCAATTCCAATTCATATAAAAGGCTGGGTTTAATTTTTTGTAACAGAATTTGTTTATTATACAATTAATAACGATAATATTAATTGTTCCTGTCATTCGAATTTCAGCACGAAACAGGCCAAGGCATTTCTATATTCACTTTCAGCGATGAAAAAATTTTTATTTTTGAAAAAAAATAGTAATTGACAAATATATCTGTGCTTTACGAAATTTAAGTTTCTCTAACAATTTGATATATATCTAATTTATAATTTCGGTTCCGTTCTTAGACCTGTTTTAGATTAAATACTAACAAACGAATACAATAAAATACAATTCTGGTTTATTCAAAACAGCAGACTACTTTATTATTTTGTAGATTTTAAAATGATTGTGTTACAACAAATATATATATAACTCGCCCTGTATCAGTTTTTGTAAATTATTATTCAACAGTGCATAATGAAATATTCTGAATGATGATTTATGTATAGCATACCGAAATTCACCATATTTTTTCAACATTGGTATTTTAAATTTTACAATGTACAGGAGTGGAAATTGTAGAATCTTATAAATAAAAACCTACATATGAGTAATCGTTTTAATTTTTTCAGAATTTCAGAGTTAAAATTGTAAAAAGCGAGGTTTACGGAGGAAGCTTGTACATTGCTTATGGATTTGCATAAATTTAATCCATCCAGAAAGATACTTATAGCGAAGCGCTCACTGGGTAAGCGACCGCCAGCATCATTGTCTTCATCATCGTCTAACACGTCATCCCTCATCAAACCTTCATTATCAAAGAGAGGTTCGTCAGCCAACTCAAAGAAAGATATCAATGTAGCCTCATTACCAAAACTTCCATCTTTTACAAAGAAAGCGTCCATCACAAAAGAAATCGATGGCATAGCAACAACGGCATTAGCTCTCGACTCTGGTTCGCATATTGGAAAGACGGGTGTTATCACAGAAGATGACATCGGGGCCGATGTCGATGTTACGGAAGTCAATGTCAAATCTGCATTTTCTGAAACAGGAGGAGCTGTAGTTACATCTTTAAGAAAGTCTTTGTCAGGTACCGGAAGTATGGCAAAGAAATTAGTCCGAAAACAAAGCTCACGACCTGGATCAGCTATTAACCCTGAAGTACTGCCTCTGCCACGTGGCGGACAGGTGGAGGTAGCGTTTTCATTTGACACAACGGGGTCAATGTATGGATTTTTGGACGTTATGAAGAGTAGAATTAAAGAAGTAGTTCAGAAACTTCAGACTGACATACCTGGAATTCGTATTGCAATATTTGCCCATGGCGATTACTGTGACAAAGATAATTATATAATAAAATGGTTAGATTTTGGAGCTTCTCTATCGGAACTCCACGAGTTCGTTAACAGCTGTGGACGAACAAGCGGTGGCGATGGACCAGAATGTTATGAACTCGTTCTTAGACGTGCAACAGAAGTATTATCCTGGACTCCAGGCAGTAAAAGATCCCTTGTTATTATAGGAGACGATAAACCTCATGAACCAGGATATACATACGAAGACTTTACAAATGATATTAACTGGCGAGATGAATGTACAAAGCTCAAGGATATGGTAAGAATATGTTGTACATTTATAAAAAATGAAGATATGGCATGATTTTCCATGACACAGCCACCCACCAAATGACAGTCAAATTTAAACTTCTACAGGTCCTATTACGGCCTTAAAAATGAACCAGATTCCATACCGTAACCACGGAATCTGTTAAAGGCCATAAAACACAAAATGTGAAACTATTAATAAAACACGAAAACCGACTTAATCTATTGAAAAAATGATGAACAAATAACAATAAATGACTAATTAAACAACAACCACTGGACTACAGGTTCCTTGCCTTGTCTTGTGTAACATGCATTAAAACCAAACTATATTAACATGGAAAATCACATTGTACTATATGGGCTTTAAGAACAAATTTACAAATTTTCTCGACTCAAGCAAACACAATTCAAAGACTTCTCATATAATAAACATCAATGTCATTTGTAATCTTCAAATTCTATTATATGTTATGTATGAAGTGAACAATGTTGTTGTTTAAGATGTACAATAAATATATTATGATCGCGTAGGTTAAGTATCACGGACTGGTTTTTATTCGCGAAAATTTATACCAGTTCAACGAATGATTTAGCTTGATGCAACTACATGTATATTTATTTATGAAATAGGTCATATTTGGGAAAATTAGATCCTAGAACATGCAAATAAATATGTTTCAACATTATTCTGAAATCTAAGAATACAAATATGTTTATATTAATTTGCATCATCTTTAAATGTTATTTTGGAAAGGAGTATATGCGATAAGGGCCTTATTTGGCACCTATTTTCGGTCAAAATTTGAATTTGTCTAATATTTTTTATTTTGTACACATTTTAAAGTTCAAACATTTGGGTAAAATTATAAAAAGAATTGTTCAAAATTTAATCATGTAAATGGTTGTTTATGACTATAAAGTTTCCCGATTTGAGCTAATTTATCGAAATTCGTTAGGTTGGCAGATTCTTGCGCTCATTGTTTCCCCAAACATATTTAGCCTGAATTTGCCATTTTTTTACTGTGTTTTACGAATTAGCTAGTTTTATAAACTTTTAAAAATATCTTCTATTATCCTGCAACATTCATAAAAAATATTATTAAATGCAAGTTTTGGGAGGTCTTCCTAATAATTTTCAATGTATTTCAAATTGTTTCAGGAATTTCTATTTTAGGGCAAAATATATCCCTTACCAAACTTAGTCCTTTGCAAGGATTTCAAAAGGCTTTAAAAGTTGCTTTGATATATTGTAGGGTGTAAGGGTTTATGGTGTTCCAGTTACCGCAGGAAAAACAGAAAAGAAATTTTACAAGAATATGGCCAAGAGAACAGACGGGCTTATGATAACAGTTGATAGTTATTTACTGATTTTTAATTTGATCATAGCGATTTGCTTTAGAGAAGGTCGTCCTGAATTGTTAAAGGTAATCAAATTATAATTTTTAAAGCATTTTTGAAAAAAACGTGTGAGCCACCTGTTCCAGATTAGCATTATATGATTTAACCCAATAAGAGATATTAGACATGCATGCTTTCTATGTCTGAGCATTGTTAATAATGTATATTTCGTACAAATTTATAAATAATCTCTTGTACACCTAGTATGAGAGCATAATAATTGTGAAACACGTTTAGGTCCAGTGTACAATACACATGCGAGAGATCAAAAGTGCATAGCCCAAAGAGACAAGACAAATTTAAAACAAACAAAAAGATAAAACGTAAACAAAAGGAACAAAAGCTTGGAATCCACGAACTCCTTTACAAAACAGGAGGAGGATCAGGTGGAGTATAAGCGGTAACATTCCAAGAAACTAATAAAAGCAATATGAATGCCATCAGAATATCTTTTTGATCTCTTTAGATTCCAACCCGTTTCAATTACACTTTAAACCTCCAAAACTGCAAGTGCTGGTCAAGACTCGGGTTGATTATTGTTTTGGTATGAGAAAATCCTCAAATTGTAGGAGCCTAGATCATTATAATCAACTCACGATCTTTATCACAAGTGGATTCATTTCTCCAAAATATAAATTGTAATATAGTTTACAAGAACAAGGTCAAGGATAAGTTATAAAAATAACAACGACATCATCCTCTACATAAAACTTAACTGGTGTCGTGAAAAACACACCTGTGTTTCAAATACACAGGTATTTCGAAATTCAAACGGTGAATGTAATTGCTAATGTAAGGCGTTCTTTTTTGTTCTTGTTCCAGACATACAAGGAAGAATTGGAAGAGAAATATAAAGATACTGAATTAAGCAAAAAAGTATCGAGGATATTTGTTGATCTTAGCAGATCAACTGGAACGGGTCTGCATGGGAAAGCAACTGGTACTGATAAAACTCCTGGTCAAATTCTACCTGGTTCAACGACTAATACACATAAATTTGGTGAAACTGATAAAAGTGTTCCCGAAAGAGAAATTTTCAATCCCGCTTCTAGGACTGTTACTGCTCGATTAAGTCCAGAAACAGAAATTTTTAGTTCTTCTTCTAGGACTGTTACTTCTCGGTTACGTTCAAAATCAGAAATTTTTAGGCCTACTGCTAAGACTATTACTTCCCGGCTACGTTCAAATACTAAATCGCCTAAAAAGACACCATTAGCATTAGAGCTCACCAAGGACCGGAACACAAAGAAAGCTAAAAGTACTAAAGCGCTGGCGAATACAGTTAGGAGAAATGCTACCGAAAATGTTCCTACAAGGAGGGGAAAGACGCAGCAAAATAAGGTAACGTCACACTTACATAGACACGGATTATTTCATTTTCTAAGTCGTAGTATATTCATGTCTAGGTCAGATGTTTTCATTTTGCTGTTCAATCAATAGGACACATTTTTGGCACATGCTGTTTATTTAAGATCCAAAATAAGTCTGGAAACTTTTTTGGCAGGGCAAAAATGATAGTCTGGAGTTTTATATATACAAGACAATGGAGTGACCAAAAGTAAAAATAACTGTTTGTTATAATTAGTAGATATTTGCTGGACTTTTATTACTAGCCCTAGATAAAATACTTTCTATTTAGATTTTAAAGTTTGAATACTTTACGAGAAATTTGAAGTTAATGAGACTGCAGATATATGACTTTCAATAATAAAAGCACAGTTCCCTCAATTGCCTAACATGTGCAGTTGTTAATAACATTTTTCAACATATGCTGTTCCTAAGTTTTTGCTGGAATGACATTTTTTATCACTGAATTCATTTTCGTTATAATTTCATTTTCCATGGAATTTACTTCAGGAAACAGAAATTCCAAGAGAAAAGAAGAACGACAGAATATTTAAGAAAACAAAGCCACTAAGTCATCTACAGTGGTCAAACTGGAAATTAGCAATGAGCCCAACCAACAATCAAAATACAGAATGGACAAAGTGGGTAAATGGATACTGCACTAAACGTTTGTTCACAAGAGATGTTGAAGCCGCAGCAGTTTACGAGTTGGCGATACAGCCACCTCTTAGGATAAATAAGTATGTTGTTGCCTTCAGTGTGGTTCAATCATTACCATTGTCTTGTAAATGGAGCAGAAAGATTGTAGGCCGCAAAGACATCCGTAAAAAATGTAAACAAGCTATACAACAGAAAGCTTTTGTTTATGTTAGGAGGGGAAAATTTAAAAAGAGAAATAAGAAATTTATGGATAAAGTGAGGAAATTTTTAACAAACAGCAACTATGCATTTGGAACATCAAAAAAGAACGCGAGATTATTTAAGGTAAAAGATTTTACTATCTGGGGATAAACGAGGATTTACTTGTATTTATTTACTTAGAAAATATAAACTAATCTGCAGAAACTACTTACAATGCAAAATGTTTAGTATCCTGTTATGTATTAACTGTATCAATTTCATTTTCATATATTGAAGCTGTACCTCCTGTAAGCAGAGTCGAGGATGTTATTTTTTCCAGTGAGGAATACCTATGCGGGAGATCAAAAACAAACAGAAACAATCGGCAATATAAACTTGAAACAAACAAACAAAACAAAACAGAAAAACTGAAATATGAAAACTAAATTGCTTGCTTAAAAGCCAAGTTCAAAAATATCATTTTCTACAATCGACAGCAATCGCATAAGCAGTTGAATTTTCCTCTAAGCTTTGGTATGCAAAACTGGTGATAATTGGTTTTTTTATTTGGTACACCATGCAGGTATTTAAAGAAATGACATCATCATAACTGTCTGTAAGGTCTTCGAACCGGCCGTATTTCGAAAAATATTTTGGGATACAGGATTGAACATGGAATAACCTTTTACACAAAAAAATTCAATTTCCAATTTTTCATATACAACTTATCTTATACCAAAGCTAGATTTTATAATCGAACTAGAATAAATTGATTACCATATGAGGTACTAGGCATCGATATAAATGGTGAAAACATACATATAAGGAAGGAGCTTTACTAGCGTTATTCCTGGGGACGTTCCATATATAAGTGGCAATAAACAGAATATGTTACAATAAGATAAGCACAGTTGGTACCCAAGGAAATACCCATCATTTTCAAAAAACTGCATTTCATAATCGAAATTATATATTGTATTGAAGCAATTCATTTTAAATGTCGAATTGTGAAGTAATCATTTATTTCATTAATAACTAGAAGTTTCCTTGTTTGTCATAGTTCTGATAACTGTAGTTTGGACTGCAGGTTCCTGCTTTGGACAGACAAATTTGGATTTTGACGGGTTTAACATTGTTTTTAGCGGTCAACTCTCCTCACCTGGAAAATTAGTGTGCAAAAAGGACATAGAATCGAACCTTTAAACCATTTTTATTGAATTCTTTCCTTGAAGTAGTTTCGTTGTACTAAGACTTTGATAGATCAGTAACGCACAAATAACATGTTACCAGTTTTCTCTGGAAAATATTTAGTATGTACTCTTAGTGGGGTCTTTAACGTCGGTCGCCCTTTGATGCCATTTTGGATGAGGGATTGAAACCAAAGTTACAACACTTTGTCAGTACCTCATGAGAATTTTCAGTCAATATTTGGTTTCAATATATTCAGTGGAGGTTCAAAGAGGGAGGATTTTCCATAAAGTGGTCATTTTTAATGACGGATCGACACCAAGAAAAAAAAAACAATTTGTCAGAAAGTCTAGATTTATTTTCTTGCAAAATTTAACAAGCAATTAATTCAAGATCCTTATAAAGTCTAACGGTTCGTGTTCTACAGCAAAATCTAATACTCCGTGACATCTGAACATAAAGATTTTATTCCACGGGTTTTATTCTACTGACATTAGATCTTGGAATAATGTCCAAGACCAAAATAACACAAACAAATATTACAAGAATTACAACACCAGCACAGCCGACTGACTTGACTGATTTCCGATTATCGACTGCACAATTTTTCTTTCGTTGTACTGACGAGAGGTCTAGTTTATTAACCTTTATCTTGGAGGCCAGGTGTTCCAGATTTGGTGCAAGTAACTTTATTAGTTCTAGTTTAGTCATATTCTTAAAATCAAACGTTTTCCATTTCTCCAGGTTTGCTTTGTAATGACATGGACAGGGACACGTGACTGAAAGTAGACAAATTTATTATTTCATTTTGACTAAGTATTTAATCAGACATGATCATTTTATGATCAATTGATAAGTCGGAGATAAGTATACACTTCAAATTAAAAATACATGCCAGCATTTATATACACAACTTTTATTTCATTTGGAATTTTGAAGAATAATACTTTTGTTTCAGGAAAATTGTGCTATAACCCCTCTTTCCCATCCAGAAAAGACGCAAAATATGTCTTAAGATTTAATAAAATGTGGTGACAATCAATTGTAATAATAATTGTTCCAGGAATCATTTAAATTTATAAGCATAACTTTTAAACTTAATGCTGTCCTGTTTACAACGACGTTATTATTTGGTGCCATTTGATTTAGAACCCAGCCAGGAAGATTAGACGCCATTAACAAACGAAAGGCACGACTAGTCTACTGGAGACTTTTATATAGACAAAGGAGACGAACAAAGATTATCAATAAGACAGTCCTTCATCATGCCCATTGCCAACAATTTTTAAAAGGGGGTTCCACATCTCGCAAAGCGACCTTCACGGTCAAAGTCGTGGGTATTTGGTTAAAAATAATGCAATCTAGCCATTTTCTGGCACTGTTTTTTCATATCTTTTAGACTTCAATAGTATTTGCGAGTTGAATAGTGATTATTGGGTCGTCCAACCCCCCTCAACCCGAACCCCCCCCTAACCCGAAACCCCCTGGCTTCGGGTATGTTCATGAAAGTCCAAATTATAATAATAATAAATAATTTAACAGAGACAGATAAACACGTAAAGCAAGCTGAAAAAATTCCACCCTAAAAGAAAAATAAAATGCAAAACTATAAAAATGTAACTTCTTCGACCAAATAAAGGTAATACTATAACATGTAACAGTAAACATTATAGAACATCAAAATGATGTTTCACTTTTCAAGAGTAGCGATCAATAACATTACAAATTTAATAAAACAAATCAAAATCTGTTTGTTCTAATAAAAACAATGAGGGTTATATTCCTAAAATTTTGGATTTTCTGATTTACAAATTGTAGAATTTGGCGGACGAGTTTTTCAACAGACCTTTGTCATTGCAATGGACACACATTGTTCTCCCCTATAGCCGACTTGTTTTTGTATTCGTATGAAGCAGTATTCATCCAGGGATTATGCGAAACAACAAAATGTATTATCCAGATTGTTTAATTTTACTTTTCACTATATTGATGATGTTTTGTCATTGAATAATCCTACGTTCAGTTAACATGTCGACAAAATATATCTCAGCGAACCAGAATCTAAAAAAACTCAGCTTTATACCCTGATGTATACCTCACAATAGAACACGTATCAAATTGGTTTCTAAGATTACCAAAAAGGGAATTACTTAATCAACTTCCTATATTTAAGTGACAATATTCCTGCTTCCCTGCCAAAGACGTTTATGATTCGCAGTTGATTCGATACCCTCGTGCCTCGTATCGGGTTTTTATGAAGAGAGCATTGCTTTTGTCGCATAAATTACTACAACAAGGATATATCCAATCAAGGTTGAAGTCGGCCCTCCTAAAAGTTTATGCTCGCCATCACGAATTGGTTTATCCATATGGTATCAGTGTATCTAACTAGTTATGGACCTGTTACCGGTAATTCGAAAATAAGTTGAGCTCTTCTCGGATTGACGTTAACCCGGAAAAGACAAGACAGAGTTCCAGTTCGAGCGATTCCTTCCGGATTTGGCACAAATTGAGACTCCTGTTTTGTCATCCTAATTTGACACCGATTTTAACATTAAGGACTCCACGACGGGTGTTGCGCGCAAGACAGGAGATGCTTACCCTTCTGGACAACTGATCCCACTCCTGTTTTGTAAAAGATTTCGTGTATTCCAAGCCTTTGTTCTTTTTGTTTTTGTTTTATCTTATAGTTTGTTTCAAATTTGTCTTGTGTCTTTGGACCATGTACTTTTGATTTGTCACATGGGTATTCTATAATTTGCATAATCAAATAGATCATACAATTACCTTTAGCTTTAGAATTGTTCCTTAAAGTATTTGTTGCGCCACCGACTGTTGACGATCCGGATGTCATTTTATGATTTGTTGACATTTTGTGTTTGGTACTAAGTAAGAAGTGAGTTGAAGTTATGATCTGAAATCTTTGAGCCCTTGAAGTTTTATATATAGTCGCGACAGTGCTCTTGTCTGTTGTTTTGCTGGTACCTGAACTTTGCCTCGTGGTTTGAAGGTCAGTCAGCGTTTTTAAATCTTGTGTCGGATTAAGCGTTGTGTTTTCTACAATAAAAAGTGTAAGTGGTTAAAATGTAAGTACAGTATATGAAACATGAGGTTACCAAGTCTTCTCAAATTTCTTGAAAATTTTCTTGAGGTAATCCACATTTCTTGGCTGAAATTTTCTCCTGGAGGTTGCAATGACTAATACCGGATTGAAAAATGGACAATGCGGCGAGTGTTTTTAAAGAGGTTAGAACTGATTACCCTTCCAGATCATCACCGGATTTTTACGTAGGGTCCGTATCGTTCATAGTTATGTGGTTTTAGTTTTATTTTTCATGTTCCGTCTTGTTCGTGTTATCGATATTGCCGTGTCTGCCGACTTTCCATATCAACCGGCCGTTCGGGTTTGTTTTTGCTATCTCTTACTAAAAGTACTTAATATGACTTTGAAAAAGTAAGTTTCTATAAATTCACCACAAAATTCTTTTGAATATACTCTGAATATCTGTATAACACTGTTATAAAATCTTTCAGTATTTTGATAAATATTTTTCCTACATTATGTTATAACGCTGCGTTTTGATATTTCTACAATGAGATTCTTGCACTAAATTCTGATGAGCGTGTTTCGATTGATGAAAACCAGGTATATAATCAATTGTGAGTACTTTTTAGGGGTTCATGCATCTTATCGACTGTTTTATTGTATTGTGTGTGCAATATGACCTGTGACAGATGATTGTGAGATTAATAATGTGTATGTCGTGTGGAATTTACAAATTACTCTGATGCAGTTTATTGAAACAAAATGTGTTAAGAAATACCAAGGGGATATTCGAGGAAAAGGGAAAATATAAAAGTACTGACAAACTCCGGAGAACCACGAGGACAAGACCAAAACATGGACCCCACCAAAAAAACTGGGGGTAGACTCAGGTGCTCCGGAGGAGTAAGCAGTCTCTGCTTCCTGCAGGACACCCGCCATGTAGCTCATGTCAAATCAGGTTAGATATTTATCATTCTATTCATTCAGCAAAATCATGAACAATTATAACATCAAACTACAATACACGTAACATATTTGTACATAATATATAAAGTTACTAACCAATGTATTACTTCATTGCTTGAAAGTTATATTATGTCAACTTCCTTCTTGTTTCAATACTAAAACCTTAGTCAGAATAGAGATAAGTATAAACACCCTTCCTTTTTTATCATTTATTATTATTAAATAAGTACCTTTTTGGCTAAATTAATTTTGTGAAAGTGAAGAATAAGGACGAATAAATATAAATCATTTGGATTTTTCAGAGAGGGCATTTTGAAGTGGTTGGTTTAATTGTAAGGAGAACATTGGCAAAAAATTGATGTAAAAGGGTTTTTACTCATGTCCGTTGAAGGAAAGCCACGTCAAACTGCATGACTTATACCATCAATATCATTCTATATTCCGTGAATTATATCTTATTGAAGATCTTAGAGAATAAGAAAAGTCATTGATTATATCTATTCACAAACACACAGGCCTATCCTTAATGGGACATGTAGAAGTTTAATTTCGACTGTTATTTGGTGAATCTCTCTCATGGACAATCATGCCACATCTCCTATTTTAATAATTAAGTGTGTCTATACTATTAATTAAATATAGGTATTAAACCCATAGGAAAAGGAGATTTGTTATGATTGTCAATAAGACTCTTTTTAAATTATCTTATCAATTGTTTCAGTGCACTCTGAGAAATGAAAGACAAAAATACAAAAAGTTTGCACCGAAGGGATATGCTAAAAATATGCAAAGGAAAAATGATGATACAGGAATTAAGAACAAATTATACAGTTTTGGTTGGAAGACGATGACTTCTGCAAAGGGCCTAAGTTCCGTGATTGGTAAAGGAATCAGGCATTGACAATTTATTTGGCAAACGATCCTTTACCCCGACGACACTTACCAAAGAAGAAATTCTTGACAATCATCGGTCAATTTTTTCTTCTTTTGGAATTTTAACTAAGAAGGAAGAATTTGATCTTCATTTTTTTACTGGGTTTCAAAGCTTCATAAGTGTTCTTACAAGCAACATTACATTGCAGGGTCTGCTAAATGCTCCACAAAACCTTTTTTCAAGTTACTGACAGTTATTCCCTTAATCATTAAAAAAACCTATTCCAGAGTTACTGTGAAACAAGTTTTTCTAGAGGTGGCGTGAATCGAATGTGAATTCTCTAAAATTCTTAAGATCTGTTAGAGTGTCTCAAATCAAGGTCCCTTTCCTATTGCATTAGCATCAAAACATTTGATTTTTCCACCCTGCATACCACTATTTCTGATTCAAAACTCAAACAAAAAAATTACTTTTGTTCACCTCTGTTCTGTTAAACAAGATGGCAAAAGCAAAACGTTCAATCTCATGGTTTCACGTTCCGGTATACAAATGATGTTCATTCACTGAATATCTCTAAATCTGTTTGAAATCAAAGATACTACAGAAACAGAAAGGCCTGCTTCATACATAGACTTATAACTAGAAATCAGATCATAGTCATCCCTGCGGAATTTTTTTCGGAAAGTAAAGATAAGATTTGTACTAAATCTTAAACTGAGTATTTCAGTATTTCTTGTAATTGTAGAACTTTAATTACCTAGCAAAGGAACCAAATGAAAAAAAAACATTGGAAATGAGCTTGCAACATTTGTCTTCTTGTTTTAATAAAGTGATGAAAAATCTGCACAAATTACATATATACACTGAACGTATATAAATTACAAATGATCACAAATAAGAATAAGTGTAAACAATTTATTTGTGTTGGACATATTTGTTTTCACGATATACTGTAAAATTATGTCTCATATTTTAACCAAGGTGGATAATTACACGCTAAATATCTAGAACATTACTTCTGTTTTGTTATAGGTTTGTCGGTCATAAACTCACCAGTTTACTGTGATTAGGATGTCATTAGAATGCTCATCATTGGAGGACATGTGCGCTTAAACACATTTTCACTTGATTTTTTGTCGTTTTTATGTTGTTAGTGCAGCGAGCAGAATTTTAAAATTTGCATGCTTGATGATTTGGGTCAATATTGGTTATAGCAAGGATAGTCACTTAACAGTTAGATAAACCATTTTTAGTCTATAAATTTTCTTTTTTTTTAAGTTGCAACAAATAACGACAAGATACCGTTTTCAACTGCACATGAATATTAAAAGTTAACCTTTCAACTTACCTGTGCATACGACTGCAGTCTATCACATATCGTTCATGGAGTCCAAGCCTTTGTTCTTTTTGTTTCCGTTTTGTATTTAGGTGCTTCGATTTTGTCTTGTATCTTTGGACTATGTATTTTTGAACTCTCACATTGGTGTTCTCTACTGGGCTTATTGAAAACATGGGGGTTTCACGAAAGAATTGGAAAGGAATAATCATTTTATGTGCTTAAAGATTCATTTAACTTAAATTGTTTTTTCTTCGTACTTATATTTATATTAAAAGCCTTCTCCATTTGCCAATTAGACCGAGTAATTCATTAACGAACTCAAATACATGTGTTCAACTCTTCAAGAGAAGTCAGGACGTAACACGTAACAGTCAAAATAAATGCCGAGAGTTGTTTATATATATCCCCATGTTTTACTTTGAACCAGTATTAATTAAACGGATTCTTCCCTTAATGTTTGTTGAATGCAAAGTAACGACAGCCAATAATAAACCTATAAATGATTGCCGTATTATTGTTTTTATATATTTTAATGACAGCTTGACGAATTTTACTCGTTTTCTTGTCAAAGGATCTGTGCACGACTCTGTTAACAGACGGCCTTTACTTGACTTCCATTTGGAAGGGTCGTATCTCAGTTTTCTTTTTACACCGTATGCTTTGCTTTTAGCCTTATTTCCTTTCAAAAGAGAAACCCTGCAAATGATCTAAGGAAACTGACTAAAACAAAGGCCTTGATACAAATATATAAATAAGTTAAACTCAAAATGAAATCCACGTTATTGCCTTGCAACATTTCAACAGTTGTTTATAAACAATATATCTCAGTATAAACCAATATTATCATACAAGAAATATATATTATACAAACTTAATTTCTTACTAATTAAGAAACAATCTGACGTTAGCAAAGTATAATAATATAATATTTAATTGTCATGCAGTTTTCATGACCTCCGGCCGTTTTTAAGTCAGATATCCCGAGTAATTTTGAAAACGTCAATTTTTTTATATATATTTGTTTTATAGTAACAAAAGGTTGTATTTTCTCGAAACTTTAACTGATTAGAATATATTACTTAAAAGTCGATACATTAATGTTTATGTAAATATAGCTTATTGGGTTTATTTATAAAACTACGCTGCTCGGCCAAAATAGTTTTAGTTACACATGTATAAGATAAATATACATCTGTTCTTAACAAAAATCATTTCAATCGGTGCATCCGAGCCAAGTTACGTTGGTGAAAAAAATTCTCAAGTTTGGCTTTAACATTGGCGGTCTTGTTGAACCTGTTATATGATGTGACAATGGGATATGCCAAACTGAGTATTATATGGAGTCATTGGATATATAGAGAATAAAACATGGCAAAATCCGTATCATCCCGAGATACCAATATCAGTCCGAGGGCCTTTAGGCCCAGGGCTGATATTGGTCGAGGTTGATACGGCATGTGATACGGATTTTAAAGGTCCAAGGGCTGATATTGGTATCTCGGGATATAACGGCATGTGCTACGGATTTTGCCATGTTTTATACGCTTTATCATCTGTTTAAACAGGAGAGTATAAAGGAATTCTTACTGATCCAGAGCACCTGATGCATTACTTATCCATCTGAGGCACCTTGGCTACCTTACAATTTAGGTCCTGTTGCCCATAAAAATATTTTGTTTATTGTACACTTTTGTTATTTTGTTTGAGTTTTGTATGATACTATTTCAATGAATTTTTTATCCTGCTTTAGTAATATGGTTGTACTCTATAAAACACCTTTTGAAAAAACCTGTAAATAAATAATAAAAAGTAACAATAAACCAAATATTTTTATTGCAATATTGAAAAGCTTTATTTAAACAAGACGTATATTACTGCTATATACTCGTATATTACTTCTATTTACACGTATATTGTTGACATATACGCGTATATTGTTGTTATTAAAGCGTATAATATACGCGTTAATAATATTCTCGCATATTTCTATTATATCCGCGCATATTTCCACAATAAACGCATATATAGCAGTAATAACGCGTATATTGTAAATATATACGCGTATATTATAGAAATATTATTAACGCGTACATATAACTATATACGCGAATGACGTGAAAGGTCACTCATACACGACATTCTTGGTATCTCTACTCATTTTAAAGGCGTTACTATCCAGCAACCGACATCTAATAAACAATATCAATACAGTGTGCACTTAAGCACCAATAAAGATGCCAATTAATTGAGTGGAAATTAAAAGGTATTTTAACCTTGACAACTGGGGCGGTCAAGTGATAGTGTGCTCCACTCGAAATTTGCGGGAGGTAATATTTACCGAGACAGACTTTGCTGCTTCTCTGCTTACATGTAGCTCTAAGCATTTGAAACCAGAACAAATGATGTGATGGCTTAAGCCAGAATTAAGTTTCCGATGTACAAATAGATGTCTTCATGCTTAAATTATTGTCATCTTTAGAGCTAGACCATTTATTTTTCTAGACATATTTGCTGCTAGGCGATCGGTCAATGAAGAACAACTGAAGAATTGATGGATATTATAGCATGTGAAAATAAAAACGTGACACAAGACATAACATGTGCCTCAATAAAACGACTGAACACGTGAATGACCTTTGTGACAACAAAAAAGTGGTTTTAATGACACTTCATCACTTTTGTGTTTTAATATCGGTTTTTGTCAGTGTGCGTATCAGTTTGTTACAGTGAAATTTCAAAGATGTTACTATTGATTTAACATTTGATTCGTTGATATTTATATAATAAAATCATAAAATCCATTGTTACTTGTAACAGCCACAGATACGGCGATGATTTCTTATTTCCAATGAGCCAAATGATTCTTGCAAGGAAAGGGATATTTTTGTTAGCTTTCGTCTTCGAACGAAGGAGAAGAGGGGCCGGCACTTTCAAACCTGGATCCACCCCTGCAAAATTTACAATAAGGTCCAAATGTTGTCATCTAAATGTACAACGTAAATGGAAAAAAGAATACGAGTTATGGAGTAGATGAATTTCACAGCATCAAAGAATTTAAATTGACTTTTTATGATTTTATTATATCTACATGCCATTGTCAGCAATTAAAAAAAACGAGTGACGCAGTTACGTGAAACGTACTTTACCAACAACTTGACATTCTGATCCATCAAGAACTTGACCAATCAATTTTCTAATAATTTCCTGAGATTGATGTAATAATTAAATTTTGAGGAATAAAAAATACAACGGATCTCGTTATGGTAAACGTGATCATTATATTTCAACGCAGAAAACTGCCGGTTTCAGTGTCATTAGATGTAAAATAATGGATAAAATCGTAAATTGTTTTTGGTTCCATGATGGCGTTTTATAATCTTATACAGTTGGTTTTTAAAGTTTGATTTAATTGTCATTTTGTTATACAGTTGTCCTGGGTTGGGTTCTCAAAAACATGTTTATACTCGTCGCAAGCTTTGTGTGAATGTCCCAATCCAGGGGCCTGTGTTCTAGTGGATGCCGTTTTTATAATTGAATGTTATACTTGTTTTGCATTGTTTACTTATTTGGTCGATATTTGTCATATTTGACTATCATCACATTTGATTTTTCGGGGCCTTTTAACAGTTTAACATGCCTTAATAGATGTTTGAGATTTACACGTGTTGGGAGGCTGTCTCATGGACAATCATTCCACACCTGCTTTTCTATATTTATAATTGTTCAGGAATGCCACTGAGAAAAGAAAGACAAAATATTTTTTTCTAAGCGTCTTACATTGTTTATTGGTGCAACATTTGCCGAGGTGTTGGAAAATTCACTTATTTGCTTGCACAAAATCAAGAGAAAGCATCGTTTTCGACGTAAAAAGGGCGATCGGGGTATAGAAAAAGGCCGTTCGGTTTTTCCGCCAGCAGGTCGAACAAGCGGAATATATAAATACTTGTACTCCCTTTTATAAAGGTTGTGTCGGGGAAGAATGGGCTCTAGTTATCTCCTTCCTGGAGGCACTAGTCCTCCAAAAGGTGAGTCCCTGGTTGTCATGGGAATGTATAAATTCACAATCTGTCCAGAGAGACTAAATGCCGCGTTCCAAGCACGTAAAAGACCTTTTGCAACAGTTCATGTGTAGTGATTAGAAGACGGCCGGTTACAAGGCTAAATTTTCGCCTTTATCAACCCGTAATTGTTCCGGTGGCAGTCTAAAATTGCCTCTCTTACCGGTACCAAGCTCACAATCTATATATTGATTTATTGTTTGTAAACGTATTGCCTGAAATATTGCTCGCTGGACATTAACAAGTAATCAATCAATCAGTTTGAACATATATATATTCTCTTCAAGAATTAACAGTGTATCTCTAGCGTTCTTGCCTTATGCACAACATTTGTTTAACTCAGGCGAACTTAACCCACATACATGTAACACACCATTGTCCCAGACAGCGCTTAACAGCGTAGTTAACTCCGAAACTTACTTCATATGTCTGTCCCAAGTGTTTGACCTGTTTTCATGTTTTAAGCTATAGTGTCACATTTTGAATAGTTTCACATTTTATTGCATGGGACCTTTAACATGTTAAGTTATGGCTCGATATCCATTGTAAAAGGCCACACAGCCATGTTAAATTAATATACTGTCTGATTTATACAACGGAATGTTCTGGCTGATTTTCATTGGTCAAGACGTCATTTACGGGTCGCTGAGATTGCTCATTTCGTTTTACGAGAACAAACTAAGTTGTTGAAATGAACCATTGCAATTTAATAAATGAAAGTCTGTCTCATCGACAATCGTGCAACACCTTAATTTTAATATTTAAGCTTATTGCGGTAGATAATCAAATTTTATTTTCTTTTTTCATCAGTCAGGACAATACCGGATATAATTAAATTAGCAAAAAATAATGAAAAAAAAAGTGAAAAGATCAAAAAATAAATCAATAAAAAAATCAATTTATAATTAATACAATATTTCTTCCTAAAAAATATTTTTTCCATAGGACTTAGTTTATTGTTTTTGTCAAATAATACTCAACTGAGTCGTTTCCTTTAACGCATCATGACAAGGCATGTTGTATGTATTTAAAATTCTGATAGATTTATCACTTTCACTGTCATTACAGACATACCTTAATTAATTAGTGAGTATAACTTGGGGACGGTTGAGTAGCACAGGCAAATGACGTGATTTTTTTATATGAAAACACATAAACAAATCGCCGCCTCTGCCTGTGTTGATTAGTACCCAAAGAAATCCACGGACACATACGAATATACCAAATGCTACCTTAACCTCTTAGGTTAACAAGTCCTTAGCAATGTTTGAAAATTCGGTAGAGTAAAATTTGTTGCCTGTCGTTTAAATGTCATATAAATTATAAATAAGATATTATAAATAATTTATATACGATACAAATTGCACAGAAAATTACAATTGTAAGCCGAGTTTATCTTTCCGTTGTAAAAAACTAATAGATGACAAGATCATTAGAAACAATCAATTTACCAATATAACAATTTGTATTGGAGAAAAAGTGTTAATTTGAAATTTGCTGACACGTGATTATTTCTGTAAGAAATCAATATTGTCACCTGTTTCTAACGGAATCTTGACATATGTTTATTACAAGTCTGTCAGTCGTGAAATTAAGTACACCTTAGCTGAATTTCAACCAATCGGAGGACACTTGTCGCAAGGAAAATAATGAAGCATCAAAGCTGAAACAAATCTAGCGGCGACAACAACCGTGACAAGATGATAGAGGCCGTCGCTCAGCAGTCTGGTGATTTTACAAGTTTGGAGCATCGTGGGATAGGATGTCTATATTTTTTATTAGGTAAGTATTTTCTCATTTTTTATTGTCAATTATTCAACTAAAATTTTGTTACAAAACAAAGAAAATGAACACAGACCAATTTATACAACTTTAAAAATTAAATACAAATAAATCTTAAATCTATAGGACACCCCAAAAAGCATACAATTGCATGGTTCTTGTACGTAGTGCAGTTCGGTTATGTCAAATTACACTCTATTATTAGACTGATATAAATTTGTCACTGGAGTTACAGTTTCGCACTATTTTTCAAAATATCATTATTTTATTTGTCGTCTTCCCGTAATGGTCTGGTCTCTTGAGCGATCAGAGAAACTTTCTAAGATTCTTTTTTAAGACGACTTTTTATAAATGTTTACCTTTTAGGAACGAATTAATAAAAAAATCGTATATTGATACTTTAAAAACGCCAGTTTGTACTGATTCATCATGATGGTCACACACATAGTAATATTTTATGAAATAAATTACAGTATCTACTTTCAAACTTTAACAAGTACTATTGATACAATTCCACTTATAAGTAAGACAGTCCACAGTAACCAGCTAATGCTGATTATTTTTCCAGGAACACGAGCTTCCAGCGAGCATACTTAATTTCAATAGATTAGGTCGATTGCCGTGTTTTACATTTTCACATTTTGCATTTCGGGGCCTTTTACAGCTTCCGTTATGGTGTGTACTCTGGTTCATTGTTGAAGACCGTAATGGGGCCTTTCGATAAAAGTTTAGATTTAACTGTCTTACGATGGATAGCTGTCTGATGGACAATCATGCCACATCTCCTATTTTTATGTGTATATTTTCCAATGCGGTGTTTCTTTTTATTAAAGTTTGTCTTCGAACTCTTTAGTACACATGGCAATGTACAAAGTTACATTTTTTCCATCACTTGGCATCGATCGGATGTCTTCTATAAAATTCTCCATTTCATCCTTATCACAAGATGAACTGTAAAGGCATTTTTTAAATTTCTTTTCCGTAAAAGATTAACTTAACATAAAAGTTGGAAGCATTTGTTGAACCCTTTTTTCAAATCCACAGTCGACAAAAGAAAATCATTTTTGTTTATCAAGAAATTCTTTAAAGCTTGTAACTACTGAAACAAATGCAGCCAAACTTTGCAGGAAACATCTTTATTTACCGGTTTACCAAAATTGAATAAATATTATGAATTTTGATATGCTATTTGTATATTTCAAGTAGTCACATCCCATAGGGAGCACTGGAATCAAAACAAATGACGTCGGAGATCACACATTGTAAAAGAAATAGTCAAATCCAAACAAATCAAAATTGGAGGTCAAATTCAGTGGTAGGAATTTTCGTATTGTCAGTGATTTGAAAATTAAACAAATGCAGCAAATTTCAGAAAACATTGTTTGATAAATTTCATTTTTTCCTTTATGTCGTTCTGATCGAAATTTATTTGTTACCATGGATATTTCTTGGTTTTGGTTTGCAGTATTCTAAAAATCTTTACCTTTCAAACCGGTTTGTCTTAATGACTAAAACTTCACCAGAGGCATCTATAGGAAGTCCTTATTTCCTTATTTTGCATCGATCAATTATTGGAACAACTTTGGCCACAATGGGCAATTCTTGTTTCTGATTGGTCCACTTTCAAACATCAATTCCTGTGAAAACTCAGTCAATTATGTTTTAAACAAAAATTAATGAGAAATAATCTTTGTTGTATTTTGAAAACCGGAAAGATTGGAGATTATTGTTTCTAATTGGTATAAACAAGCAAAAATGAATGAAAACAATTTTTGCAGGAGTTCTATAAAGATTAAGAACATGTATTTTTGTTGGGTTTAGTATAGCTGCTGGTCTACCTAGAATTTCCAAAACTATCTGCATATTTATTCCTCAAGAAAACCTTAAGCTTTAATTTTCAGGCCTAAGACTTAAAGGACAACGGCACAGGGTCAATCAATATCAAGTTGAAGTTGTATACGGAGAAAAGGTGGAGCGCTTCGCGATTCCCTCGTTTTTTTTAACTTTTAAATCATTAACGTGCAACGTTCGATTTTTATGGATGATAATAGAGGTAACTTAGGATTCTACTTTTTTCACAACATTCTTCGAAATTCAACAATATTTCAATACTAGGATATTGTCATTTTATCTTTTTCTTCACAAATTTGAGTCAGTCTTTTATCCAACAAAATTTGCATTGCACTTTTTTTATTTCAAATTCCTTCTACAACTATCAAATAGTTGCATTTTAATCCATTCATGAAATGTCTTTAAATAATATTTGATGATGAACATCCGTTGGCGAGAGTAGGTCTAGTTTTTCTATTAGTGTAACTAATGCTAAGTAAGCTGATTGCATTACCATGGCATCGCGTGACATACGTGTAACAAGTAGGATTTATCACTTTATATCATTTCTGTCCAATTAATATATAAGACAGTGTTAACTAAGCAAATTTTTCATAAGGCCGTGTCTGGGTTTTTTTATTTATATGGTATAAATACACACAACAAAAAAGACACAGACATAACCTTTAAGCCATTGTACTTCCAGAGTCAATGTCAATTCTTAAAGTAAGTTCTAGATGGAAAAAAAATATTTAAGTGATATATCCGTGTGTAGTTAATCAAAATTTTATCAAAACACCACATATTTTCTTTAATTGTTGTTTGTTTTCAAAGTGTCGATTTTTGAAATTTGTTTCTTTGTGTGCGTTTTTGCAAATTAGACCTAAATTAAAAAACCAATCAGCAAGCTGATACAAAACAAAGAATACACAACTTTGGCCTAACTAGCCATAAAAATTGAGCATTAAAGATTTTAAAATATTCTTGTATGAACCACTTTATTCCACACAAAAATCTGTCCAGATGTGCAACACTATTTTTATTATAAATAACAAAGAAACCACCATCTCTAGATCACTTGTTTGGCTGGACTATATTGCAGAGGAACTGCGCCGACGTGTATTCCATAGATTAAACGTAATTTTACTTATTTGCATTAGAATGGAGTTAACAGCCCGGGGTATAGAAGTAGTCCGCTTGGTTTCTCCGCCTGTAGGTAGAACCCCTATTAAAGGGGCGTCCTTTGGTTGGGCGAGATGTATTATAAAAACCACCCCGAGAGTAGCCGGGGTTAAGAAATTGGTTGCTCGGTTTCTCCGCCAGAAGGTCAAACCCCTACTAAAGGTCGTCATTTGATTGAGCGAATGTACAATTCTCAACCAGTCACGGACCGGCCGTGCTTCGTGCTGGGAAAATGCCACGCTCTCAGCACACACGTTATAGATTCCTTTGAACCAGCTCGTAATGAGTGGTCTGTTGGTGACCAGTTGCTTATGATAACTTTCTCGTCCCTATACTAACAGTCCCAATTGTGCATACAATGGATATTTAATTCCCCGGCTTAACCCCCAGCTAAACCCTATTTTGATTTATTTTTTTTTATAACATCCTGAAATATTTGCCACATTACGTTAAACAACAACCAATCATTCAATCAACCAACCAATTATCTGCAGGTCCAACCAAACTTCAATATTATACCTTCATTTTTTTATAGACCTTGGGCAGGTAACTAACAAACCTTATAACGTGCGATGCTAGTTTTTGTATGGTACAAACTCAGGCGCGAACCAACGCCGTATTAGGTGATAGGTACAGTGATCTGTACAGGTAAGTTTAAATCAACTACCTAGACCACTCGGCCACCCAGGCCCCTACGTCCCCCGTCAAGAAAGGGAAAATTACAAGTAAATTATTGATTATATTAGGTGAAGATTTTGAAAAGCATCTCTGTTTGTCAAAAGTACTAATTATTTCAGAATCTTCCGACAAGCTGCATCAAAGGCAGTTCCTTCCAGCCTCATGTTGACGTTAATTACAGACTTCTAACGTAATCCTCTTTTCATCACGGGAAGTTGACTTGTGAAAGTATCTTGTGCATATGACTGTTGTTCATTACAATATTTCCCATATCCTAATTACCTGTCACCCGTTCATGATTTAATGATGATCAGCGCCAAAGATATCAACAATAA
>JAULBM010295411.1:0-15299 GCA_032357055.1 Geukensia granosissima | reverse complement strand
ACTATCATAGGAACATTCCACCAAAGTTTGGTTAAAATTGGCCAAGCGGTTTCAGAGGAGTTGATGAAAATGTAAAAAGATTACGACGACGACATACAAGTGATGAGAAAAAATTTTTTATCAATAAGACATTCATTTGACCATCCTAAGAACACATCTTCATATTGTACTGATTGTTGAAATATTTATCACAATCAGCTACTAAATGTTTTAAGCTTTATTCAAAGTTATAGAAAACTTTTTTTTGTTTGAATAAGATATTATTGATTCTCACTGAAAATGTCGCCAGTGAAGAAACTGTGGTTATTTCAAAATGATGATCATAAATTCAAAGAAAAATGTGAGAACTGAAAATAAGGATTTGCAAAAATTTGATGTAACATTTTGAGACCTGCCCATAAATGTAGGAAAACACTCTTTCAAAAATAACCTTTTTTTTCAATTCAATTTTAAAATATTTAAAAATTTAAATAATTTTTAAAAATATTTTTATTAATAACATATGACTTTCATTCAATAAAATCCTGAACTTTTGATTTCCTGTCAAAATGTGAACAGAATATTTGATTTTTCCACAACGGTTGAAATTCCTTCGAGAATTTTCATTGGATTAGCCAATATATTAGCTTATAAGATATTCTATTGACCGATGATTTATACTTAAATTTGTAAGATTTGGTTTGGTGTTTTGAAATAATATTTTAATTGCCACTATATTCCTATAGATATCCAATTAGGTGGTGTCAACTGTACCAGTTTGTTTGTGTTAAATTTCAGAAAACCTTATGGCACAAGACAGCTCGATTACTGCCACATTGAAAATAGAAAGTTAACAAATAGAAAACTAACACTGAATTAATGCACCACAAGCATTATGTTTAACCTTACCTTTTTCTGCTTCTCTTTTCTTGGCTGCTTCTTCCCTTTGCTTTCTAATAATTGCTAATCGAGCTAAATCTGCTCTGGCCTCATCTGTTTTACCTGCTAAGTGCATTTTCTGGTAATTGGCTTTAGCTTGTTGTTTTTCAATCTCCTCTCTAAAAATGAGAATTTGTAACAGGTAAAATAGGATGATTTGATAAAAATCTAGTAAAACTAGGATGAACAAAGATAAATCATAATTTTTCACAAATATGTATTTTCACCAAAAAAATCTATTATAGCTGGATACTTAATGTAGTCCTCCTTAACTAAATATGTGTGTAATCACAAAGAAATATAGCTGTCAGAATGATTACAAGGCTATCTCCACAAGAAAGTATATACATTTGTACCTGTCTCACTTTTAACTTTGTTGAAGGTGAAACAATTGAGAAATAATTCTTGGGAGCCATACTTTATTGACAACCCAAGTTAAAACGCCAATAAATTATTGCTCCCAAGAATTATTTTAATTTGGTTATGACATATATTGTAATTTTTAAATTGGCAGCTCTACAGATACAGACATACTTTTTGGCTATTCAAAATACATCCCCTTCAATGGCCAACTGTATAGCAGACACTGCTAATGATGTTGATGGGATGGTGACAGTACAGCCAAAACAAACACTTGTTTAAAATATATGTCACATATTTTTTTGTACATTTCATCCTTTATTTGAAAAAAAAATTATATCTTTTATAACAGAAAATATTATTTACACAATCTTGTTGAAGGTAGACAAATAAAATTTATTTGAAGATGCAAGAAAATTAATGCATGTGAAAAAAAAATTATTGCATATTCAATCTGACACCCTATTGTCAATATACAGAAATAGGAACGTCATACATGTATTAGAATAACTTACAATAAATTGGTAGAATGTGTTTGGATTATTATTCATTGCTGAGTGCAATTCAGTGAGAAGATTCAGCCATAGATATCATAGAGAATCGTAAGCTTTCAGTCTACAAGATCATAATTTTTATTTCGCCATGATATGGCTGAAATACTGCCGACATTGCGTTAAACAACAACAATCAATCAATCAATGATAATTTTTATTAATTTTAATTTGACTGTTACGTCACACACTTACTATCAATTCCAAACTTAAAACTTTTTGTAAAATTCATTATGAAATTAGAATACCCATTCAGTAAGCAAAATCTAACAGTTGTAATTTAATTCAAGAGTTGACATTACTGTATTCGAAGATTTGCCGCTATCAATTGATGATTTGATGGTCACAAATAAGGTTTACTGGGGACGAGTTAGCTGAGCCAGTAACAGAAATTTGCAACTATCAAATCAAAATTGTTATAAATACTGTTGCATTAGCATACCTATTAACCTTTTGAATGCTCGAAGTCAGAGATCTCCCTCTTTTTAGATTTAATTTTCTAAGTGGGATATTTTGTGTAACGACCCTTTTTGCAGAAAGAAAATGTTATTTTGCTAAAATTCCAATTACACAACTAAGACAACGATATAAATCTGTGACATCTTGTTATTCTACTAATGATTTCGTATCAAAATTTGAGCATTAAGCACAATAGGATTAATTATTTGTTGACTGCTTTTCAATGAATATTTGATCACATAAACCAGCATGCCCACTGTTTTTTGAAAATGGGGGTACATGTACCCTCTGACCTTTGCATTTTGGGGTTTTTTTGGGGGGTACAATTCAATGACTGTTGAATTCCGTTAAAAATCTCTGCATCACTTAAGCATGCTGTTTAATATTGTTTAAAACAACTTTTTGGATTGGTCAATTATAACTAAAGCAGCCAATCAAATTACCCGATATACGATGACGTTGTTATTTAAAACCACTTCCGTGATTAGACTAGAATATCATTAATAGCCAATCAAATCGCCCGATATATACATATTTAACTTTCACTTTCAGTTTAAACAAAATGTTTTAGGACAGTGACACAATTTGACAACGAAATACGGCACTGAAGACCTGAAATTTGAACAGCTTAAATTTTAACCCATCAAAATAAAAAAAGGGATTTTTTATTGTACGTACACGAACATATTGACTTCTGAAATTGTATGTGCATGATTTTTATTGTACGTGAAATATGTACTGCAGTACGTGAATGGGCATGCGGCAAGACATCCTGAGACCACAACTTGCAAATGATAACCCGCTCCCCATAGATACACGTAATCTGTCCCTGGAAAAATCCAAGATGTATTTCCTTCTTATCTACAAACCCTACACATTGTGTATATGTTCATGTAAAGTTTTTTGAGTTCAAATAATTGGTTCAGGATGAGATGCGCTTACAAGGTTTATGTACAGATATACAGACAGACAAGAAAGGGAGAAATTTTTCATTGAACAAAACATTCTATACAACTTACTCATCCTCTGTAAGAGGTTTAAACTCTGCTGGATCTTCTGGGTATTGCTGAAAAAAAAAAGAATTTCAATTTATTATTATAGCATTATAATATTAATCATCTGATTATGAAGACCTCTTGCAGAACCAATCCTTTTAAATAAAAAAAAATATTTTATGTATTTCATAATAACTTAGACTAACTACATATAACAAGGATATATAAAACATGTATGGATGAGCCTCAACAAAATTTGAAAATCTTGTTTTAACGACTGAAAAGCTACTGTCTGTATGGGCTTGTCTGGCAAAAGAAATGTTTTTTAATAAAAGTGTTATTTGTAATAATATGTAGATCTTTGCTAGACATATTATGATTCAGTAAAATAATCTATATTTAACTTTTAATTCTAAACATCAAGATTAAATGCTTTGAATGACAATTTTCCATTGTAAATAAAATAGTGGGAAAAATATCAGAAATCAAATATCAGAAGGTCAAATTATGATTACTATATTCCAAGTGAGAAACATTCTATTCTGAAGAGCCATGTTCAGAACCAATTTTCATGAAATTAAATAAAACCTGCTTGTCTGAGAATGGTAGCCATATGTCATCATATTTATTGGGAAAGACTGAAGAGTCAAAATAGAAATTCCAAGCAAATGTAAATTAAATCTTTCCCTTTTTTGGAGGATTTACCTTTCTGCATGCTGGACAAAGACCATTTTCATCTGTTCTTATTCTGTGCCAACAAAATCTGCAAATCTGGAATAGAATTTTTAAATTTCTGTAAAAAACAATGCACCTCAAAATTTTATGCTGCATTCATTATTTCACAAGATTACATTTGTACTTTGCATTATTTGTTTTGCATGATCACTGCCAATTATCTTGTTAGTGAGAATTGCAACTATTTTCATTTGTCCATTGCGTCTCTGCTAAGTTATGTATACCCTGACACTCAGATGTGTTTGTATTTATAGTTACATATAGGTCACTATTTTCTAAGGTACAGGTACATGTATAATGTTGTTAGTAGTATGGTGTCTTAATGTCAACTTTGTCTTTTCTCTTTGTAAAATCTACAGAGGAGCATACCAATTACCTATTTCACAATAAAAATTTTTTAAATAAAAACAAAACATATTTTAAGTTTAATTACCTGGTAACCACAAGTACATGGAAAGAAGTTGACATCGTCTATTTCCAATGGTTCCATACACAAAGGACACTGCAAAAAATTATAATGTTTCATGAAAAATGTGGTAAGATTTGTGTAAAAAAACAAATAAATTGCTGAAATGAATGCACCAGGCTAACATATAGCAGAAATATTTCATTTATTAATTATTTACAAATTTGTGATCACTTTGTGTTATTAATAGCTGTTTCAAATGGTCCAAGCAAGAGATTACTTATTCACAGGTGTAGGTGGAAAAAATATATTATTTGACTTATTGCAGAGATTTTTTTCACACTATTTTCTGAATAAAATAAATCTATACGTGTATGTCTCTTTTCAATTCTAAATAATTGGATTATTTCTGTTATTGTAACTGATACTTTTTCTTCTAAATCTTCTAGCTTTCGTTTCTTTTGAAAATCAAAATCAAAACTGTCTTGTCTGCAATGCACTGATACAGTCGATGAAGAGAAAGATCAGCCATGCTCGACCAAGACTCAAATTATGCAGGCCTTAGCAGAAAGCTTATTCCAACATCATGGATGCTGGACATTGTTCCTGCACCGAACCATTGAGATGCAAAGCATAAGATACATGAATGCCATGATGTCAAATCTATCTAAAAAGCAGCATCATCTTGAGCTTACGTAATGTACATGTATGATTTTGAGATTTTCAAATCAACAACTAGCTCATCACATTTGCCAATCGTGTGTGTTGAAACTAATTAATGTGATAACTAGCAGATTAAATCCCTTCTTACCTCAACTTGTTCTTCTCCAGCCATTCTTTAAAAATTTTCTCCGACTTTAACCCTAAAATACAAGACAGAATGCATACAATTCAAGACCAATAAACAGTATACACAGAAGAAATGCAAAAGCTTTTAGTTATTGAAATTATTCAAATTGCTTACTGACCTGGTCAAATAAAAAAAAAAACGGCATGGAATTGGACAATAAATTATTCTTTCATAGTGATGGAACGATTATCGCTGACAATTGATTAACTGTCGTTTGAGGGGCTGCGATGCTACTAATCGATGTCAAAATCAAAAATCAATTGTCGCCGACATCGCTGAAAAAATCCGGAAGATTAGTTCCGTTTCAGTATTAGCGTTTATTTTAAAACGCAAAGTCATTCAGATCACCAAGATGGCGGAAGTTAGAGGAATGCTCCAGTCACAGGTAATAAAAACAGAAACAGAACGATATTGTAATTATTTATTAATAAATATGAAGTTGAAAAAAGAAGGTAGAAACATAAAGACAGTCATGAGAAGGCAATACATACATAAATAAGTACAAAAACTTTATTTGAAAGTTTTTTATTGATATAATAACAACAACAAATTAAAAATTGAATATTCCGACTATAATCGATTATTAATCGATTATGTCTAGTTGATTATTTCTGATGATCGACTATGAAATTTATCTGATTGCCCATCACTAATTCTACATTAAATTGCACCTTTAGATGAAGTTCATATAAGGCTACTGATTGTGTATTCCTACTAGTCCTCTGTGGTTGCAAACAACTATTCAAAATAAACTTCATAAATTTCTACTGTTCAAATAAAGATGGATAAAAGTCATCTTGGTATAGTTGAAAAGGACCCATTTCTTGTCAAAGTGGTTTCGTTATAAAGAACTGTAGACAGCCATAGGATCATTAGAATACAAGATTTTTGAATGAATAGATGAGGGTTACGATTTCATATTATATTGGTCTGAAGTTAATAAATGTTTCTTGAAATTATTGCCAACATTTTGTTAACTTTTTTTTGGAAAATTACTTTATAAGGTATTTAAGTCAGCATTTATTGTGGGAGTGTGTTGAAAATGGATTTTTATGTTGTCACTAAATTAGGTAAAAATTCTTTTGTAATAGCAATCATTTCTGGAACGGCACATGCTGAAGTCTAGTTGGGAATGTTGTTGATGAGAGGGAATACAAAATCAAAGAAAGAAAAAACATGGTACCATACATAGTAGACTTCACACACTTTATATAGGTTAAACCTTACTCATTTTAAATAATACATGTACAATGGAATTTCATGTAATGGTCTTTTAGCCCTTTGCACAGTAAATAAGTAGAAACTGCAAATCAAGAAGCATTTGATAGTCATTGTAGAAAACTTGATGGTATCAGTTATATCCAACAATACATGCAAGGGATCAACATTTAATGCTCAGGTACAGAAAGAACTTTTCAATAGACTTCTAGGTAGCAAATTAAGCAAGCTCTATATGGTAGAAATGTGGTTTCATACTATGGAAATATCTTTAATATTACTGCCAAGCTAGAATCTTGTTCGATTGATAACATTACAAAATCAACAATGTTGTTAAAACAATGTAGAGATCATAAAGGTTGTGCCTTGCTTAAAATATCATGTAGGTCTGAGCAGTAAGAAAGCAAAGCTATTTACCACATGTTGAAAAAAACCAAATTTCATTCCAGTAAATGCTTGAATGACTATGAAAATATGCACCACAACATCATCGAGATAGAACAGGTTTGAGATGAAAATGGTCTACAGCACTCCACTGAACATTATAAAGACAGAAATGGTGACGCAAATAAGACACCTATATAATTTTTTTACAGATTACATTTACATAAATCAATCTTGCAAATGAAACAGAAATTAATAGCTTATCATATCATATATCCTGGTATGCTGTGATTAATAGCACACTCTCTACATTAACTAAGCCTATGCTTTACTTGCATATTACAAGAAGATGCTTTCTAGTCATGCTAGTAGTATGAGACAGACAGTTAAAACAGAAAAACCTGGGAAACTTTTGCCTCGTGTCACATGAACCTTTAAACCTCAAACCCATAGGAGGACATTGTATAACATTTCAAAACTAAAACAACCTGATTGTGGACAAGATTAAAATAAAATTTTTGAAATCTTTGTTATCTAGTGTAGAATAGATAAGTTTACATGGCTTGCTTTCTAAATACTGAACATGGTAGTCCTTTATATGTCACATGTTCAACAAACAATGTAAACCCCCCACAAACACAAGATTTTTTTACAAAATTTGGCAAAGGTCCCAGTTAATTATCATCTCGACATCTGTCAAAACACAACTGCTGTCGCATCTGTTGTATTTACCTTGCAACAGAATTTGTTACATGTGCTCCGATACAGTAGAACTAACTCAGGTAACACGTTTGTTTGTTATTTTACCACACATGTAAATGCATTTATGCAAACGAAACCAAAAACCTGGAAATTTCTTATCGTGAAAATGGAGAAAATCACCGACTTTGAACGGGCGTTTCAAGAATAACTGTCAAAATGTCTTAGTTTAGCAGACTGAACAATAAAAGAGGTGTTTCCTGGTTTAAAGTTATAAATGGCATTTATGAAAATCGTGTTCCTAATTTGATATAACTTATTTTAAGTGTCTTATTCTTACAAAATATCTCGTTGAAAAATTACTGATGACAGTAAAATAGCTCTTGCGCATTAATTTTACGCAGTCAGGTGCCCGGATGTGGATGATATACCGTTCAAATCTCGCTAACGATACTTAAGCGGGTGTTTGGAGAAGTCGCCCCATGGAGAACTCGCCCTCGGAGAAGTTGCCCCTAAAGACAAAAAATTTAGGAGAAGTCGCCCCAAATGAAAAAAATCTTTGGAGAGGTCACCCCAAATGAAAAGTATTATTGGAGAAGTCGCCCCAAATATAGTTCAACAAGAAGACTACTTGATAACCATAATTGTTGGAGAACTCACCCCAAATGGAATGATCATGTTTGCCATATTTGACACTCATTAAGAAACCAGGAACTAGGTTTCTATGTATGAATTTCAGGACATTTTTTGTTTGTTTGATTATGTTCCTTTTTTATTGTGTTTTTTCAGCTGATGTGTTTGTCATGAAAACAATACGGTTTATTTTTAAACTTGGTTGCCTTTGGGATATTTTCTGTTTTAAACTGTGGATTACATCTCAAATAAAAGAATTATCTGTGCTAGAGGTGTTTTCAAAGTATAGGTCACAGTGATTGTCGTTATATTTACTACAATCCACGACTTAACTTTAAACATGTCAGTCACATTGAAATTTTGATATTTTTACAGGATGCCCTCCCCACATAAGGCAATTCTTCGGATCATTGCATTGATCGAACCGACGTGAAGAAGTCTAACTTTGACTTGCCTTGAAATGAGCATACCCACATTTTAAATTTTCTTCAACGTTCGTTTAAAATTTTGTATGTTTAGACGCGAAAATGAATAGACAACCTAATGATTAGAAGTTTCAGTTATATACCAGGGTCGTAGTTACCTCAAATAAGAAATATAAGTGTTTTGGCAAAACAGCGATGAGATTAACTTTAAGGAATTGAAAATAGTCTATGGTAACGCAGATGAAAGCTCAATAAAAATGTTAAACATGTTTAAGCCGTCTTACAACCTTCTTTCACTTGCATGTACATTGTACTTGTTGTAATTAAGGATGGGCGATCTCATTCCGCACCAACCCCATTTCTTCTTTGTATGCGCAGGTCTAATGGCTTGGAATGTAAACCAACTTCTTTGAATGTAAACCAACTTCTCTGAAGTTTTTCTCTGCAAATGAACTTGCCAGCTTAATGGAATTTAATATTTTTGAGACGATTTTCGCATGTTGCATATGGATCGGCTGGGGATCTTGTTTTTTGCAATAAATTAATTTGAATATTTTGGGAGATTTGACAACCTTTTTAGCTTTTTTTATAGTCTTTGATGCTGTGTTAGATAAATGTATACTGATGCTGTGTTAGAAAACATATATACTGATGCTGTGTTAGAAAACATATATACTGATTCTGTGTTAGAAAACATATATAGTTTATCTGTTACAAGGTGAATAACTAAAGCAATTTTCAATTTTAGGTACAAAAGAAGTCCGTGCTTGGGAGTATGAGACAGTAAGACTATCGTGTGACCCAGATTATAGAATTAAGCTGAATACAGTCCTATTTGCAGACAATTTAAGAAGACCCACTTGTCGAGATCCAGATGCCCTTGAAGAGTTAAAGCCGTCCTGTCAAACACTCAATTCTTGTACAATAGTCATAAGCCGTAGTATCTTTCAAAAGAGTACCTGTACAAACTTAGCACGACATCGTATTTACATCAAATATGACTGTCTTTTTGGTAAGTGCAAATTCACCGTTTCTTATAAATACATACATCTGAAGTTATCAGTTTTCCAGCCAATCGGGAATCAGTTATCATTACCTCGTGACTTTTTACAAAAACTCTATATCCAAGGCGGGAAATGTTTTAGTAGTTGTCCTCAAATTTGGACAAACCAATTACGTTTGCCCTCGATAGTTTGACCAACCTGTTTAAATCAACACCCGTCTGTATAGAAATCATTAAAAAAGAAATCGACCAGCGAAGTTTCTTAAAAGTTATATTATTATACAGAGCGTTTGAACTAGAATTAATTTAATCGCATTTGTTTTTTACTTTTAATAGGCAGATTATGCAAAGTTTAACTTTTCACCTTAATTTTTTTGTATAATCTATCGTAGGCCATTCTCCTAAACGGACAAATGTCTCCTACTGAATTTTAATCAAATACTCAAAAGTTCAGATATAAATGTTATCTGACTTTGTTTGGCGTCTATCGTCTTTGAAAAGACCATATCCGCCAAATAAAGTCAGATAACATATATGATACTGAGCTGGAACATTTCCTGTTGACTTTATTTTCCAAAAATAGTAACAATTTACAATGTTAATTTCATTTCCTTTATAGCCAGGGGCTCATTTAGGGACAAAAAAAAGGGCTCGGTAAATCTCGCTCTTCCCCAGTTTCTAAGCCTCATACAAAAAGTTGAAAGGACGAGGGTCGTCAAGGCCCATTTTTGGCCCAAGAAGTTGGCTTAAAATTAAAATTGGCTAATATCTATTGTTTTACATTTTTTGGATTGAATAATGTCTAAAAAAGAAAATCCAATCTAATTTTTTAGTTTAATTAGTTTTTCAATGGTCACATGACACATAGAAAATGCTTTCAAAGTGAAAATACTAAGAAATTTATTACTATGATGCAAGATTTGATACTATTTTGTCGATTTTAATATAGATCGCACAAAAACATCACAACCAAACTTTGTACAATTAAAGATGTATATCAAGAACAATTGCTTGGTTAAAATATCTTCGTGATGTTTTTGTGCGATCATATCTATTTTGAGCAAAACAGTACCAAAAATTGAGTATTTTTACCGAAAATGTTGAATTCTTGTCAAAATAGTCAACTATAACCTTTCATTTTGTCGAATTTACGAAAAGTATACAAGGAAAAGTAATGAATTATTCAAAGACGATTATTTAACAGCATTTTCACAACAACTTATTATTGTGAAACAAAATCAAAAATTTGGGCCAAATATGGGGGTTAACGTACCTACTCCTTTTCTAGACATTGAACTAATATTGTATATGTAATATACGAGAATATTCTGTCATCCATCTTAAGATTTATGGCAGATACCAACATATGACTTAAAACTAAGTCTTTTAGAACTTTCTTTTTCTTGTTAAAAATTCTTGAAATATGTTATTCTTACTGTGCAATATGGAAATCCTTTTCTTGTAAAAAAAAAACTTATTTACTAGATATTTGCATAGACCAGATATCAAGGATCCCACCATTGAAATGCAGTATTTTATACGAAAGCAGAAAAGAATCATTCAAAATTCAAAATTCAAAATCAGATTTCAATAAATCAACTTTTCCCGCGCTTCTTTAATTTAAAATTCACTGAATTAACTTTTCCCGCGCTTCTTCAGTTCAAAATTTGACAGACACTTTTATTTCTTTCTCATGTGCTATACTATTGCATGCTGTTTATATACCATATATACTATAAAACACGAGATGAAAATTTTAATCTTTTTCCCGTGCTTTTTTAATAAAAAAAACAAGTTAATTTTTAATTAAAGAAGCGTGAGAAAAGTTAATTTATTGAATTTTTAATTTGAAATAAAAGGCTCGGGAAAAGATAATTTCTTGATTTTTTTAATTTTAATTAAAGAAGCACAGGAAAAGTAAATTTCTTGAATTTGGAATTTTGGATGAAAGAAGCACATGAAAATTAATTTATTGAATTCTGAATTTGGAATTTTGAATGGTTCTTCTCGGCTTTCGTAATATTGTTAATGTCTGTTTGATTATTACTGGACTGACATCGTGAGTTTTTTTTTTTAGATCAATGCATTGTAAAATACTGTGCAAATGGAGGCGTTTGTAAACTACAGGATGACATTTCTGGCAAATGTTTATGTCAGGGAGGTTGGAGCGGAGACAATTGTGACGGTAAGTATTATGTTGCTTAAATCACGAATGCATATATATACTCACATGCACACACACACGCACCTATTCTCACATGCACACACAGATCTAGAGTATCAGTAAAAATCTGCCCTATATCAAGACCAGTGGGCCTATGATTTTGGACAAGTCAGCCCATGTAAAATATATTATTGCACTTCTTATTATTTCGATCATTTAACAAACTAATATTTCTTTACCAAATTATGATGTAATTATTTTCTTTGATTAGTGTAATAACATTAGTACACTAACAATTTTCAAATAACAGAAAGCGTGAAAGTGATTAATTGATCGGATTAACCGATGTGTGTCCCAATTTTTAGAGCGAGTTCCTTATAAAACATAATACTGCACTTAGTATCGAAGTAAACCAATAGATACGATCTACAATTAAGACTAATAAATTATTATTTCATAAGATGTATTTTTTTAGCGGGCGCGCGCCGGGTGCGCTACCCCCCCCCCTTGAATCCACCCATTCAACAGAATGAAAAGGGTTACGATTCCGTTTCATTACTGTTACTGCAATAATGGAGTAACTGACGACAATTTAAGTCTTTTGTAGTGTCACCAGCCCTATCTTTATATCCGAATGGGAATTACCTTTAGGGAGTGGGGTATTCTCCAAACACAAAGTCCACGACCAGGCTTTTTGTAAGCTCAGCTGGCAAAAGAACATGTAAGCTTCGGTCATCACTTGGCATCCGTCATAAATTTTTCACTTTTAATCAACTCCTCTGAAAGGAATTCAAGATAATAAAGGGGCAGACAGAGATTGTTATGTCAGAGACAGATAAGAACCATGGGCCACATCATGAAATGAACGACAAACATTGAACACACAACACTACACTAAAAACTAAAGCTGGAGTAACACGAACCCTACAAAAACCAAGTTAGTTCAAGTGCTCCTGAAGGGTAAGAAACTCCTTCTCCACTAGTGGCACCGGTCGTGTTACTCAGTAGAAAAAGCCGGTGTATAGTCACAATCGATGTAACCGTATAGGAAAGGGTTTATAGTCACGACAGTGGGAAGATATCAATTGTCATTTGTGAAATGGATTTCGTACCGGTCAACCAAATCATGATGTCGACCGAAAACTTTCCGGAGTAATGACATTTTTCCCTGAGAAACCCTTGGCTCGGTAGCTTTCTTGTCAGCAGAAACGCTATATCAAAAAACTCCTGATAAGATGCACAAGCCATGGAGAAGCGTATCAACTGAAAAATATACACTCCGCCTGCGGTGCGGCTTGACTATTTCTAGACATGAACGGAACGCTTACAGTGTGAAAAGTCATCTCTCTTATCGTAAATTTTTTGTTTTAACCCGCCTTACCAGTCAATTTCTAGGTGTAAGTCACCAAATTAAAAGTAGTTCATTGAAAGAACATCATCTATAGCGAAGCAAAAGATTGAGCCAACTTTTTTTCCTTTCTCTGCAGAAGGCTATGCATGAAGGCAGCTTCATACGAATAAAGGAATAAATCGACGAGAAGGGGTCACAATTTGTACCCATTGAAATGCCGAAATCATTTTGTCCTGATCGGGTTACCAACATGGCCGCCATTGAAGATTCGTGTTTTGATTGGCTGAAACAACTAGACCAAATAAGGACAAACTTGACCGGAAACATCTAAGGAAGGCCCTTTACAAAGTTTACTCCTTTTGTCCCGATCAGATAAAAACATGGTTTCCATTGATAATTCATGGCTGAAACATAACAAAAATTATCTCTTCTAACAACACTAGGACAAATGGAACCAATCTTGATAGGAAGCATCTATGGAAGGTCCTTTACAAAGTTCGCTCATTTTGTCAGATCGAACAAAAACATGGCAGCCATGGGAGATACTTGTTTCTGATTGGTTGTAACATGAAAAATCATCAAAAACTGATTGGTCGAATAAAACATTATTTCATGTGAAGCATATACGGAACACTCTTTACAAAATTGCTAATTTGTCACGTTCAGACAAAAAATGACTGTTATGAAAGATTCTTGTTTCTGATTGGCTAAATCTTTACAAATCATTTTTATTGAAACCGCTTAGCCAAATGTAACAAAATTTAAAATTAAGCATCTTTGCAAGGTGCTATGCAAAGTTTGCCAATTTTCTCCCTATTGGACAAAAAACACGTCCGCAATTGACAATTCTTGCTTTGATATGTTAAAACATACAAAAATCTTTTCTGACACCGCTAGACCAATTGGAACTAAATTTTACAGGAGACTCCTACGAAGGTCCTTTACAAAGTTTGCTCATTTTGTCCAGATCAGACAAAAACATGGCCACCAAAAACGATTTTTGTTTCTAATTAGTTGACACATTAAAATTCTCAAAAGACATTTCTTATTTATGATTATGATTCATTGAAAATCTTCTCCTCTCAAACTGCTTTGCAAAATGTCTCGTGAGCGACACAGGCTGGCTCAGCATTCTGAGCCTCTAGTAAAATTACCTGGCAAGCCTACAACAAGAGGGCCTCGCTTAGCCATCACATTTAGATCGGACTGGATTACTTTTGTTGGTTCTAGCCCTTAGGACCGCTCAAAGATGACGATTTTAAAATTTTTTTGTCAAAGTATGTAATTGTATTAAACGTGTCTTGCAGATGTAATCTGGCACGCGAAACAAAATTATTAGTTTGATACTTGTACGAAGATTTCTGTTAAATGCAGCTGTAATTTTAGCATCTCCATGTGTAACTAACCCTTGCCAGAATGACGGAACATGTGCCGTGGGTATAGATGGATTTGCTATTTGACCGGAAATTTTTTCGGAACGCAGTTTTTGCAATTTAAGGGCAATTATCAACAGCTTTTTAAGGTTTTTTTATTTGCGGTTCGTAGTATTGGTAGAAAATAAATTGAAAAGTTGCGGCTATACATCTGTACAATCTACAGCTGTGAAACATACCACAATATACTTTGTATTAAGATTGGTGCCCTAGAATTGGCTAAAATCAAAATGAAATAATCGAGATATCTTCACAGAAATTGCCAAATACATGTTTACTACTGTTTTCACACTATTGTTATTTTCATTATATATGTACTGAATATTTATTTGTAATTAGAAACAATAGAACCAAGATAAAAAAACTCGTAAACAAACATATGTAATAGGGAAGTCAAATTTAGCGTCTATTTTTTTACTTTTGCTATTAATAGTTGACCGAGGGTATTTTACCCGTGAGTTGTTGACAATTTATTGCTGACATGACCCGATAGGACGTGCATTTAGATTTTGTTACAAAATAATAAAATGTTGTTTAAATGCTTTTTTAATAACCGTCTTTTAATAATTACTTATTTATTTTTTTATTTTTGCTATTTCGACAAAACGACAGGATATCTTTGACCATTTCAATAAAAATTTATCATTTTCTGCAAGAATACTTAATTTTTTTTTGGGGGGGGGGGGATTTGGGGGTATGGCAGTAAAGAGCATGC
>JAULBM010295400.1:0-15300 GCA_032357055.1 Geukensia granosissima | reverse complement strand
CAGTAAATAAACCTCTAGAAATACAATCTGCAATATAATCAGCTTTCTGTTGCCATTGCTGCTTAACTGGAACAGCAGCTTTGGTAACATAATCTCCTGAGCGTAACCATCCAGGTTCTCGCCTAGTCCTGGTTGACCGGCGTTCTGGAACCGGAGGAGATCTAGGTAATGGTGCCTCAGACTCCACAGCTGTCTGCTGTGGTTCCTGCACATCTACCTCAGGTTCTGAAAAAGAATTCTCATGATTACTGGAAGCGCTTCCATCAGTTTTTGTTAATTTGGTAAGGAAAATAACTGACCTTCAGAATCAACTAAAGATGAATCAGTCATAAGTATTCAGAAGTGGAGAATTACAATTTCATATCTCAGGCACAAATTTTCTTGACAGCCATTAAAAAATCAAATCAGTGAGTGACCAAAACAAAGAGAAAAGAGAAAAGAGAAGAACACCTTTGACCAATCAGAACACTAGAATTTCCCACAAAAATTAAAGAAGTTCAGTACAGGGAAAACATAGAAAAGAAAATCACAATATTAACAATGAGAGACAACTCCAACTGAAACATAAAATATATATTAGTTCAATTAAAATAACTACAATAATTACTATTTCATATTTGATTTACAAACTCCCCCTCAATGTAAAATGACGTCCCGGTCATTTACAAGGAGTTTCAACTACAAGAAAAAAATGAATTCATTATGTAAATGAATTAAGCCGTTAAAACAATATATCTACAAGACTACACATTAATCAAATAAAATCAAGTAGTACAATTAGTAATAACTGTCAGTATGGCTTCTCCTGCCTGTTTCTCCAAACCAGTAAATAAACCTCTAGAAATACAATCTGCAATATAATCAGCTTTCTGTTGCCATTGCTGCTTAACTGGAACAGCACCTTTGGTAACATAATCTCCTGAGCGTAACCATGCAGGTTCTCGCCTAGTCCTGGTCGACCGGCGTTCTGAAACTGGAGGAGATCTAGGTAATGGTGCCTCAGCCTCCACAGCTGTCTGCTGTGGTTCCTGCACATCTACCTCAGTTTCTGAAAAAGAATTCTCATGATTACTGGAAGCGCTTCCATCTCCATCAGTACTGCTTTCATCATCATTTGTAGACTGAGCAGCTGATTCTACATCGGATATATCTGGAATCTGATCACCCTGCAAGTCAGTATCTGGAATAACAATGTCAGGATTATTATTATATACTAACCTAACAGGATAATCATCATCACTACTATCATAGTGTGTGTCCTCCATGGATAGCTCAGGTGATGACGGTCTGTGTCTAGTCTTCGCTCGAGTCCTAGGTGCTGGGATTGGTCTAGGAGGAGGTTCTGGCTTTCGCTCCGTAATGTATCCAACTGGCAGAAGAAGATTTCTGTGAAGTGTGCGTCTGCGGCCCTCTCCATTCTCTTTCTGCACAGTGTAGACCGGTATGTCTCTGTTCGGTTGTTCCATGATAACATACACATCATCTTCCCATCTGTCAGCAATCTTGTGTTTGCCATCAAACGAGACTGCTTTCACAAGAACTTTGTCTCCCAGCTCTAATGTTGCTCCTCGAGCTCTGAGGTCGTATCCCTCTTTCTGCTTCGTCCGCGCCTTCTCTGCAGCTTTTGATGCTAGTTGGTAGGCTTGGACGAGTCGATGTCTCAGGTCCTTAATGTACTTGGACTGGGGTTGTCTGACTGCTTCCGTTGTAAGTCCAAAAGCAATGTCTATGGGAAGGTTAGGCTCTCTCCCGAACATCAGGAAGTAAGGTGACTGGCCCGTTGCTTCATGTCTGGTACAGTTGTATGCATGTACTAATGGGGCAACGTGTGACTTCCAGTTGACCTTCTGGTGTGGCTGTAATGTTCCAAGCATTCCAAGGAGAGTCCTGTTAAAACGCTCTGTCATTCCATTTCCCATAGGGTGGTATGGAGTTGTCCTGGATTTCTGTGTTCCAAGAAGCTGGCATAACTCTTTAATCACCTTGCTCTCGAAGTTACTCCCCTGGTCAGAATGTAGTCGCTTCGGTATCCCATAATGAACCACAAAGCTGTTAAACAAGGCATCCGCTGTTGTTCTGGCTGTTTGGTTTCTAGTTGGCACAGCTTGGGCATACCTCGTAAAATGGTCAGTGATTACCAGGATATTCTGTACTCCACCCTTTGATGGTTCCAGGGTTAGGAAATCCAAACATACTAATTCCATTGGCTGTGACGATGTGATGGATATCAGTGGAGCTCGGTTAGGATCCTTCTTTCTCTTCAAACACCGGTCACAGTGCTGAATCCATTCGTCGATATCTTTTGACATTCCTGGCCAGTAAAATCGATCTCTGAGTAGACTGTTGGTCCTGTCACGCCCAGGATGTCCCATTTCATTGTGGACTGCTTCTAGTACTGTAGGTACATGGGTTGATGGTAAAACAAGCTGTCTGATGTCTCTCCCATCTATGTTGATCTCCCTGTACAGTACATTGTCCACCACTTTCAGCTGGTCAAAGTGTTTCTTGAGAGGACTTGGTGGTAACTGTCCTTTCCTAGGTTTGGATCCTGACTTGACAAACTCAATCCATGGTTTCAGTTGTTGATCTGCTTGCTGTATCTTTGGCCAATCAATATTGCTGTCAATCCCTATGTGCATGTCGATGTTACTGACATCCATAGCATCTGGTGTTACTGCTAAGGTATTCACATAAGGTGTGTACAAGGCTCCACAGATGGCTTTGATGGAATCTTTCGATATAACTGTTTCCTCATCTGATGGTACTGGTAATCTGGATAAAGCATCTGCATCTGTGTTAGTTTTACCAGGACGGTACGTCAGATCAAAATCATAGGCAGCTAATGCAGATAACCAGCGATGTCCTGTTGAATCAAGTTTTGCTGTTGTCAAGACGTATGTCAGTGGATTGTTATCTGTTAGCACGTGAAATGGATGACCGTACAGGTAGTCGTGAAACTTGTCGGTGATTGCCCACTTCAACGCAAGAAATTCCAACTTGTGTGCTGGGTAGTTCCTTTCTGCTTTCGTCAATCCCCTACTGGCATACGCAATGACTCTTTGGTGGCCTTCCTGCTCCTGGTACAGTACAGCTCCTAAGCCAAGACTGCTGGCATCAGTATGCAGCTCGAAAGGTTTGCTGTAATCTGGATAGCCAAGGATAGGTGCTGACCCAAGTCGCTGTTTCAAGTCATTGAAAGCTGCTTCTTCCTTATCTCCCCAAGTCCATGGTTTCTGTTCCTTTTTCTTTCTCTTATTTCCTGGTTTAGACTTTGGTGATGGCATAATGTCAGTAAGTGGCCTAGCAATCTGGCTGAAGTTCTTGATGAAACGCATGTAGTAGCCGGCAAAACCAATAAATCGTCTGACGTCTTCCGGCGTAGATGGTGTAGGCCAGTTCATCACCTTTTCTATCTTCTCCGGGTCTGTCTCAATCCCTTTCTCTGATACAATATGTCCTACGTACTTGACCTTGGGCATGAAGAATGAACATTTTCCAGGTGACAACTTCAGGTTTGCTGATCTTATCCGGTCGAATACCAACTTCAGTCGTTCGAGATGTTCTTCGTAGGACCTGGAGAATATGATGATGTCGTCTATGAAAATGCAACAGATGGTCATGTGCAAGTCGCTGAGACAATCCTGCATGAGTCGCTGATACGTGGCTGGCGAATTCGTAAGTCCGAATGGCATGCGGTTGTACTCATACAGCCCCAAAGGTCCTACTGTAAATGCTGTCCTCTCTTTTTGGTCTTCTTTTATGGAAACCTGGTGATAGCCCGATTTCATGTCGATGACGGTATATAACTTGTTTCCCGCAAGGCAGTCAAGGATGTCCTCTATACGTGGAAGTGCGTAGGCATCTTTTTTAGTCCGCAGGTTTAAAGATCTGAAATCTGTGCACATCCGTAGAGAGCCGTCTTTCTTTTTCACCAGTACAATGTTGGATGACCACGGACTATGGGACTTCCTAATAATTCCTGCTCTCAGTAGTTGGTGAAGATGAGCCTTTACTTCTTCAATCATGGATGGTGGTATTCTCCTATATCTCTGCTTGAAAGGATGTTCATCGTCAAGCTCAATTTGGTGTTCTACGAGATGGGTATGGCCGACATCTAAATCATTCTTGGAGAATATGTCGCTGTATGATGTGATGAATGCTTGTCCTTCCTTAAGTTGCTCAGATGTTAAGTTGTTGGTATCTATCTTCACTTGCTCTAGTAGTGGGACTGTAAATTCCATTTCCTTGGATATCGGTTGGTCTTGAATGGTTACTGGTTGTATCTCGGCCAATAATGCTTTAGGTGGTACGGTCACTGTTCTAGTTGTTATGTTGCTGATGTTGATGCTAAGTTGTCTGTTGTTGTTCCCATAGTTGTAACTAACCAGTGTTGGATCAATGTCTAGGTCGGATGGTAAGACGGACTGTGATGTTGACTGAACCATAGCTGCTGTTGAGTGGTATGGCATCTGTTTGTCCAAGTAACACGAGATGGTTGTGTTGCTGTTTGGTGGTATGGTGATGGTGTTGAATTCTGCACTCTTCACTACTGCGAGTCTGTTGTTGTTTCTGCAAAGTTCCTTTTCTCTCAGTAGTAGACATCTGAATGAAGAGTACCAAGGTGTCTTTAGGTTTGATGTCTGTAAAAATCTGTCACCATGTTTCCTCTTACAATGGTCCGTCATAATGTTCAGGATGTTGGTTCCAAGAAGTATTGGTATGGTGTTGTGGTACTCACTGTCAGGAATGACCAGAAAAATTCCAGGTTGTTGCTGTTTGAGGTCTGGTAGATGTAGTTGAGCCCCAACGTATCCCTCATATGGTAGTGACTGCCCATCTGCACATTCTATGTTGAGTAGTTGGTCTAAGGACTTTACAGGTAGATGGTTCAAGTGCTGTTGGTGAAAAGTGTGGCTTACTGTTGAGACGATGGAACCTGTATCTAAAAGTGCCTTGGTATCTTTTCCTTCTATGGTGATGTTACATTCGGTTGGCTGGCCACAAAGTCCAGGTGGAATCTTCTGTTTCGGCGTAGTGTTGATGTTCTTGGTAATTTGTCTGTCCAGTAAGGGGCTATCATCTCTCTGGTCTAGTGTCTGCCCCGCGACGTAGACTCCTTGGAGTTTAACTGTTGTTGTTGTTGACTCTGGATGTTGACACGACAACCTCTGGCGATATGTCCTTCTTGGCCACAACGACAAGTAATGGGTGGAAATGTCTGTGGTTGTTGTTGACTTCCTACACTGTAACCGCGACCTCTGTTGTTGCCTCTAAATCTATTGCCTCTGTAACCACCTCTGTAGTTGGATCTGTAGTTACATCTACCTCTTCCTCTGAAGTCATAATGTGTTGGTTGCAATGCAGTTTCCAACTTGTCAAGCCGTGCTGTTAACTGCTTCAGAATTCCTTTGGTTTCTTGTTTTTCATCATCATCATCTGCCTTGGCAACTGCTTTCTTGGAAGTTCTCTTTACTGATTTAGGTGGTTGATCCAGTATGTTGTCTTTATCGATCTTCCTCAATGCTTCTCGAAGAGCGTCAAAGGTGGTATATTTCTCCTTCTCGTAGTGACTTATGGCTTTAGTCCTTTCCACAACATGTCGTGTAACATCTCATCTGCTACTGGCCTCTTGACCACCAAGCAAACAAGTTCATGACGCCACAGGTCGTAGGTGGTTTCTCCACTGCCTGGTTTTTCTAAAATAAAGTTTAGCACAAATTTGAACTTTTACATTTTTTGCAAACTATAATGTCATATCTTTAAGACTAAATTTACGTTTGATAACCAGTACGAAATATTCATTTCACAGATGACAATGGATATCTTCCGACTGTCATGAATACAAATCCGTTCCTATACCGGATGTGACTAGCATCGATTGTGACTATACACCGGCTTTGACTACTGAGTAACACGACGGGTGCCACTAGTGGAGAAGGAATGGCTTACCCTTCCGGAACACCTTAACTCACCCTGGTTTTTGTAGGGGTCGTGTTACTCCAGCTTTAGTTTTCATTGTAGTGTTATGTGTTCTATGTTTGTCTGTCATTTCATTTTGTTTGCCATGGTCTTGTCTGTCTTCCGACTAAACGATTTTTGTCTACCCCTTTGTTTTCTTCGAATTTCTTTAAGAATTACCTGCCCCTATATCATACAGTCACCTAGAATAACCTGCCCCTGTAATATACAGTAACCTAGAGTTTTCCGGCCAATATATGTATACACCTTTATGCTCACAATGCAGTGTTTGTTGTCTATTATTGATTTTCTATGATCAAATAGGTCAGTGGTCAAATACACGAATCGATAGCATGTTACAATGGAGATGACTAAAGAGGTCACTTCTCAAATACACGATAGACGGTTTGTGTATCGCAGGTTTGTTAGTCGAAACATCAATCGTTCACCGAGATGATACACAACACCATTTCCACAGAGCTTCCACAACTCTTCCGTAGACATAGGAAATATCTTTACAATTCAAAAGCCGTAAAACAATTTTATAAATAACTTAATATCTGAAATGATCAAATATTTATTGTTTATATGTTTTCTTTAATCGTGTTTTTCGAAAGTCATGAACGTTCATTTTTGTTTCTGATATTTGTGTTATATAAGGTATAACAGTTAAATATTGATTGATTGATTGATTGATTGACCTTCTTTGTACCAGAACGACACGCTGAGCTGAATTTTAAACGTGCTAGCTCACGAAATCAACAATCCACAGGAACACGTGCCACTTTATCTAGACAAATTATCCTGACTCTGGGCCGACCAATCTTTGCTCTTACTCCTAAATGATGCTTGCTTAACAGAGAAGCAGCAAATACCAATTTTAATGTCTTTGGTTTGACCCGTTTTGGGATAGATCCCAAGACCTTCTGCACTCGAGGCGAGAACGCAAACCATTACACCACCGAGGAGGTTTAAAAGTTAAAAGACAATGCTTTTGTGTTAGTTTGAATTTTAGTCTGAAATAATGATGATTTATTTAAATAAAACTATCGACAATCTTTATCAGCAATCAAACCAGGTCACCACATGCAGCAGGCATGTTTATATCACACATTCATTCGGTTTAGTAGTGTATTGCTTAATCCAGCAAATACATATCAATTATTCTGCAAAACGACACATGATAATGTCGTTATACGAAAACAAGTCCTGAAATGATGATTTATTTGTTCTTCTCGATTGTTTTAAGATTCAGCTTACGCATCACCTTAAAACAAACGAGTCGACCAAATAAATCATAATACATGTATCAGGACTTGGTTTTCCGTACAACTATTAATATAAAGCATATGACGCTTAATATAATTATTGACAACTGAAGAAGGATAAATTTTAGAAATATTTAAATAAAGCTTTTTTTCGTCAACAGGTAAAAGAAAACAAAAATTTATATTACTTAAACCTGACCAATATTAATCATCATAAGTTAAACACTTCAAGGCACATAATTGATTGAACTTACTCGTTTCATGTTTCTTTATGGTGCTTTGATCTGTACTGTGTTCAGTACTTTGATCGCTTACGGGGGTACTTGTAATGGTAGTATCTTAAAAAAAAGATTTATGCATTTCCTCTATTGTTGGGAAAACAAAAATTAATATGATTATTCACAACCATATCAACATTAAACGTTATTAGCAACAGTTGCTCTAAATTATACACTTTCCGAATTGTTATTCTATTTTAAAATTTAAAAAAAATATAATTTCTATGGACCAGTCTTCAACAATTTCAGTATAACTGGTAGTTCACATGTTAACAGTGTAAAAACTTTCACACAATTTTTAACTTTGTTTTACGCTTGACAGTCTAAAACAATATCATATCACAACCTGTCTTGCAACATAAATTCCTGAGAGAAGGCACATAAAAATATCTTGATGCTCCTCTTCAGAAAAGCAAAACTGTTGTAGATTAAAACAGAAAACCATTTACAAGTACTCTAATTCAAAGTTAATTCCATAGCCTTTGTTTGAGGTAAATAATTTGGTAGTACTTTAGAATGAAATTTTAAATTCTTCTGCCTTCCGAGCCATGTACTTGACTGAGATTATAAGACTAGTTTCTGTTCTGGATTTTGAAGGGTTCTTGTTATTCCAGCTTAAGTTTTCAGTGTTGTGTTGCGTGTTCTATGTTTGTCTTTCGTTTCAATTTGTTGACCAATGTTTGTCACTCTTCCGACTAAATGATTTCTGTTTGCCGCTTCGGTATCTTCGAAGTTCTTTGACTAGTGCGTGCCCTTAGCATCAATAAATGGGATACACTACATTGTAGTTTTTAAGTGTGTCAAAATATCTTAATGATGTACATTAATACGCTAAATACGCGCTTTAGATAGACCATAACACAATTGACACATTTTTACCGGCCTTTATACTACAATTTCGAATAAATTCATAAAACGGAAATTTCAATACTTCATTGCGTAGGCTTTGATAAAATCGATCAAAGATACATTTGCTGTAACAGTGATCGAGCTTTCCTGTCGGAAGGTTATTGCAAAGGCTACACTTATTGAACGTATGAAGGGATGACAAATTCTAAAAATTTTCTTCTTGACATTATTTGAATTAGGTTTGGCGATGAAATTCGACATGTTGTAAAAATTGGTTCGGGTACCAATTGTGGCCAAATAATTGTAGGTTTATTCCTTTACTGTCATGAATCCCGGTTTATGTTCACACTAGACCAAGATTCTTCTAAGTATGATTTAACATAAATTTTATATCATTATTTTGAAGATATCTATGCAGTTAATTAACGAAACTGCCTCAAAGATACCTGCTTTGGAGTATTTTGACCACTGTTTGTGGTAAAAATACAGGTCTAATAAACATAATGTATTAACCACCATAATGTTGAAATCACCGTATGATATACTTTATTTGAATTGAATCACTGAAACTTTCTACGATTGGTTCAATATGTGCAAAACAAGGACTCGCTAAAAGTAAAGTAAATGTTCAACTTAGCTGCTTTTATGATATACTTTTAACTTTTAATATAAAGCATATAATGTTTAATATAATTATTCACAAGAAGGTTGAAATTAACAAATATTTAAATGAAGCTTTTTATCGTCAACAGGTAAAACAAAAACTAAAATCCATGACATAAACCCGAGTGTACCATGATATTGGTTAACCAATAAATATCATCAAAATTTACACACTTCAAGGCACATGTTTAACAAACTACACATTGAACTTACTCGTAACGTGTTTCTTTGTGGTATTAAGATATGTCTTTGTGGTACTTGATGTGCTTAGGTCGGTCACAGGGGTACTAGTAGTATCTTAAAAAAAGATTTATGCATTTCCTCTAGTATAGGGAAAACAAACATTTGTGTGATTATTCACAACAACATCGACATTAAATGTTTTTAGCTAAAACAGCTCTAAACTATACACTTTCCGAATTGTAATTTTATTTTGAAATTGTTAATATATAATTTCTATGCACCAGTTTTCAATAATTTCTGCTTTACTAGTAGTTCAAATAAGACTAGTTTATGTCCTGGTTTTTGAAGGGTTCGTGTTACTCCAGCTTAAGTTTTCAGTGTTGTGTTGTGTGTTTTATGTTTGTCTTTTGTTTCAATTTGTTGGCCAATGTTTGTCTCTCTTCCGATGTTTGCCGCTGCGGTATCTTCGAATTTCTTTGACTAGTGCGTATTCTTAGCATGATTAAATGGTATAAACTACAGTAGTTTTGAAGTGTGACAAATTCTCTCAATGTTTACATTAATACGCTAAATACGGGCTTTAGATAAACCATTAACACAATTGACACATTTTTACCGGCCTGTATACTACAATTTCGAAAAAAATAAAAAAAAACGGAAATTTCAATACTTCATTGCGTAGCCTTTAATAAAATCGATCAAAGATATATTTTCTGTAAAAGTGATCGAGCTTAATGGTCGGAAGGTTACTGCAAAAGACTTACTGGACGTTTGCGGGTATGACAAATTCAAATATTTTACTTCCTCTACAATATTTGAATCGGCGATGAAATTGATCGACATGTTGTAGGAATTCGTTGGGGTTCTAACTGTGCTCATTTAATTGTAGGTTTACTCCTTCACTGTCAGGAATACCTGTTTATGGCCACACTACACTAAGATTCTTTAAAGTCTGATTTAATATATTAATTTAATATTTTATTTAGACAATATCTTGCACTTAATAAACCAGACTTATCCAGATACATCAAATACTTCACTAAATTTGTCCCGGAGAACGCACTTTGAATAAAGCTAATCAGGAGAGCAGCAGCTGTCTTTTTCTAGAATTAAATGTTCTGTTACAGCAAGTAAAATAAAAACTAAAATATACGACAAGAACGACAATTTCTTATTCTCTTTTATAAAATCGTATATCACTAATATTATTCGTGTGATGCTGAGGGACTTAATCATATTTGAAGGTTGGATGAGTTATTCCTAGTTACAAAGACCATATCCAGTCTCGTGTCAAAATTTTAATGTTGATGATGAACTTATTGATATTCATTAAATCCAAATTTGTGAATATGTCTGTGTATTTTATTTAGGAAAGTAGCGATGAAACATTTAACTATCGGTTCATTTTCTCCGCCCGGATGTTATAACCCTGATATCTATACAATGACATAATATCCTTCCTTTATTTCTCTAGAATGAAAATTACCGGTTCGGAAAAAGTTAATACGCCTGGTGTCCTTAAAGAAAGAGCACATGTTTACCCTTCCTGACCACCTTACATCGCCCCCAACTTTTTAGTGGGGTCAATAATGCTTATTCATGTTGGTCGTTTTGCGTCATTTTTTCGGGATTCCACGACAATCGACTTGTCCGATTAAGTATGATCCTTTGGTTTTCTCGGAATTCCTCGTTTTACTCTGTAACGTTTGTTTTTAAATCCAAATGAATTCCATCATAATAACACACAACTTTTACCGAGACTGTTTTATACGCTATTTTTATTGTTACAGTTTGTTATTGCCCTTATTTTAATTGCAAATGTTTTGATGAATTGTTTTAGTATATGTAAAAATAGGCTGTTCGAATTCTCTGTAAACATAAAGAAATGTACGTCATCTAAGTTTGGTGCCAAACTACATCACCACACATAAAATAGCAACGGCGAAATAAAGTGGTGAAATTATTTAACAGGAGATAAAATTAACAAAGTCATCGTATTTTTTACCGACCCACAGAGCTGACACAGCGCGATCCCCAGGTGGATGATAATGGAAGCGTGACCGTGAGCCATAATAGGTGGCCTGTGGTTGGAATACCATGCACCATGCCTTTTGTAGATTTGAAAATAAATAAAGCTTATGCCGCTGGAAAATGCTGTATTTTTGGTCATTACCTATCAATTTTTCAGTGGCAGTCAAATACCATTGCCATTTCTGTCCAACCTAATTCCAACTTTCGGTAATTAAGATTGTTGTTTTGTTCTTGTCATAAATATGCATGAAATCCATGGACGTTAAGTAATCAACAGTCAATCAGTCGGGTTTGTTTTCGAGACACAAATTCCGAAGCGTCGTTACCTTAATGTCTTTATATGCAATTTTAAACATGCTTGAGTATCCGTAGGTTTATAATTTGACAACAAATCGACAGTATTTGTTCGCATTTGTCAAAAATTAAAAACAAAGTATTCTCCTCTTACGAATTGTATTATTAAAGTATATCGCCCAAATTTCCTCCCAGCTCATTTAACGGTAAACAATTGGTTCACTTGTTCGCATTTTATTCTGTGTTGTTGATTCTTTTAAAATGCTGGCAATATTGTCCGTCGGACGTTAAGTAAAAATTAATCACACAATCTTTCGGCTATTCAGACAAAAATAATATCCACTAATAATAAGGAGAAAAAGGTTAATGTCTCTAAAGAATTTATGCAATATTTATTCAAACGTTATACTTTTTGAACAACGTTTTGACTGGATAAAGTTTATTTCTGTGAGGATAATATGTTTGGCGACTTCGCTTAGAAACGTTTTATAAAAAAATTAGAACTTTGACAAGATCTATGTGATATTTGTATTGATACTATGTATATCTATGAATAAGTTGTCATTTTTCTGAAAATCTTTAACATTTCTGTTTACATAACATCATTGTTTTATCAGTAAAATGCAAATACTAAAAACATTATACAGAACTTATTCCGTAGTTATTGAATTGGTTCCTGAGAATAATTTAAACAATCAGGAATACTTCAATGGAAGACAAATCAAAGTACATTGACAATTTTACTTTACCAGGAAAATGAAATTCACTTACACCCCAACTGTTTTATTTTTCAAGGAAAATGAATAAACACCGCCGCCTGGCCATCTGCTACTGTACTAGAAAATCAAATACACAATGGCATCTGTACCTGTTTCATTGTGCAATGAAAATCAAATACTCTGCCGTCTACACCCGATTTACTGTACTAGAAAATCACATACACAGGCATCGGCAGCTGTTTTATCATACAAGGAAAATCAAATTTACTGCCACCTGATCCTCTTTTACTTTTCAAAAAAAAAAAAAAACAAACAAACAAATACAATAGCATCTGTAGCTGTTCCTTTGTGCGAGGAAAATATAATACACTGCCACCTTGTCCCCTTTACTTTACAAGGAAAAACCAAATATTCTTCCATCTACACCTATTTACTGTACTAGGAAATCATATACACTGGCATTTTACATAATGTAGAAATAAAATGTTTTGGGAGTTGTATCTGATATCCAGTTTTCAATGATTGATTAATACATACCTTCACATGTCTTAATCTCCTTTCTGTTTAAATACCTCACCAAAGTACCATTGTCACATCTAGCATTCGATCCGATATTTCTATTTGTAACCCAGGTATACAGATAGTATACCCTGCAGTCACAGATGAATGGATTACCAAAAAGTTCTCTGAAATTCAACAAAATTCTGCAAATATGAAAACAGTCGTCAAAGTGTCCACCTATAATAAGTCAATAAGCCTTTTTTAGATTATTTTTGTATGCCGTTAACAAATATTGGAAGCATTTTTAAAATATCCCCGCTTTGATTAGAGGTTATATTTTTTGGAATCTAGAAGTCGGAATTAAATGCTGTAAGATCCCTTTCAGAATCTGATATGTGAATTTTTCGTGAAATTTAGTCCTTTTTATGAGGTATAAGGTAGTTTTGTCGTTACAGCATTTTGAAGAACCAAAAGCATTCCAGTTATGAAATAGAAAAAAAAATCAAATTTACAGTAAACAACTGCATGAACAGATCTACGTCCGTGTAAATTAACCAATCGTGCGTTCGTTTATGTGTCGTTCATCGTTGGTTCGTTTCCTACATACGCGCAGAGATTTTTTATTATCATTGTTTAAAAAAAGATTTTAAATTATCATTTTCAAGTTAAATTGCAACTGTACATGTATGTCAAATCTTCTCCTCAATTTTAGTTTCACATGTTATTGTCTTTTTGTGCTATATTTTGATTTCCCGAATACACTTATGCAAAATAACAGTCAAATATTTTAATAAAATAATATTAGTATAATGTATACTCCCGGTCTCGGGCTAGCGCGTGCAAAGAAACACTTCCGGCAAACAAATGGCTGACTTTACAATGTAAAATTCCCTTTGAGAATTAAAAACTCGGCGCAACTTAAAATACATTGTGATTGCTAAAACGTATTATTGCACTTTTTTTCAATCTTCAAAATAAACACTATTTTATAAGAATATGGCAGAGCGTTTTTCTTCCATAACGTTTTTACCCGTTCCAACAAACCCTGACATAGAGTATAAAAGGAAATATTTGAATAACCCCTAAAATACACTTACAAGCCCAACTGTTTTATTTTGCAAGAACAATGAAATACACTGCCGTCTACACCGGTTTTACAGTACTACAAAAACAAATACACAGGCATTTGCAACTCTTTTATTGTGCAGGGAAAATCAAATTTAATGCCACCTGGTCCTCTTATACTTTTCAAGAAATACCAAACACACTAGCATCTGTAGCTGTTTTATTGTGAGAGGAAAACCTAATACACTGCCACCTTGTCCTCTTTATTTACAAGGAAAACTAAATACACTGGCCTATGCACCTGTTCTATATTGTTAGGAAAATCAAATACACTTCCGTCTACTGACTGTAATAGAAAATCACAACACTGGCATCTGCACCTGTTTTACATTGCAAGGACTATCAAATAAACTTCCACCTGGTCCATTTTTACTTAAAAAAACAAATACAGTAGCATCTGTAGCTGCTTTATTATGCGATGAAAATCTAATTCACTGCCACCTTGTCCTCTTTATTTACAAGGAAAACCAAATACATTGGCCTATGCACCTGTTTTATATTGTAAGGAAAATCGAATACACTTCCGTCTACTGACTGTACTAGAAAATCACATTCACTGGCATCTGCACCTGTTTTATATTGTGAGGCAAATCAAATACACTTCCGTATACTGATTGTACTAGAAAATCACATTCACTGGCATCTGCTTCTGTTTTATATTGTAAGGGAAATCAAATACACTTCCGTCTGCTGACTGTACTAGAAAATCACATTGACTGAAATCTGCACCTGTTTTATATTGTAAGGAAAATCAAATACACTTCCGTCTACTGACTGTACTAGAAAATCACACACACTGACATCTGCTCCTGTTTTAATTTGTAAGGAAAATCAAATACACTTCCGTCTACTGACTGCACTAGAAAATCACATTCACTGGCATCTGCTCCTGTTTTATATTGTAAGGAAAATCAAATACACTTCCGTCTACTGACTGTACTAGAAAATCACATACACTTCCATCTGCTCCTGTTTTATATTGTAAGGAAAATCAAATACACTTTCGTCTACTGACTGTACTAGAAAATCACATACTCTGGAATCTTCTCCTGTTTTATATTGTAAGGGAAATCAAATACACTTCCGTCTACTGGCTGTACTAGAAAATCACATTCACTGGCATCTGCACCTGTTTTATATTGTAAGGAAAATCAAATACACTTCCGTCTACTGACTGTACTAGAAAATCACATTCACTGACATCTGATCTTGTTTTAAATTGCAAGGAAAATCAAATACACTTCTGTCTACTGACTGTACTAGAAAATCACATACGCTGACATCTGCTCTTGTTTTAAATTGTACGGAAAATCAAATACACTTCCGTCTACTGACTGTATTAGAAAATCACATACACTGGCATCTGCACCTGTTTTATATTGTAAGGAAAATCAAATACACTTCCGTCTACTGACTGTACTAGAAAATCAC
>JAULBM010295390.1:0-15302 GCA_032357055.1 Geukensia granosissima | reverse complement strand
GACAATAAAGTATGGCTCCCAAGAATTATTTCTTAAATAAAAAGCTTCTAAATCAACATATAAATACAGTAATTGTTACCGCTCGGGGCAAACTATTCATGAATATAATGACAACCCATGTTAAAATGACAATAAAGTATGGCTCCCAAGAATTATTTCTTAAATAAAAAGCTTCTAAATCAACATATAAATACAGTAATTGTTACCGCTCGGGGCAAACTATTCATGAATATAATGACAACCCATGTTAAAATGACAATAAAGTATGGCTCCCAAGAATTATTTCTTAAATAAAAAGCTTCTAAATCAACATATAAATACAGTAATTGTTTGCTAACCAAGCATAACAATAAGCTAGAAAAGGTCATAATCAAACGTCGTGTTAAAACCGACCTGTTTTTATATATGCATTTGATTTGTGTTTTTTAGAGATCTTGGCAGAAATTATCTTATGGAGTATGTACCTGTTGCTGTGACAACACAGGAAAAACTGCCAGCTATACAGACGTTGTCAATGAGTGGCTGTCATATTACTTTTCTTGAAGCAGATACGTTCCGTAATATAACAACTCTTCGTACACTGTAAGTTACTACAAGTATGATTTCAAGTGTCTCCATGGTTATAACCGAGAAAAATGTCTTAAGTGGGATTATGAAAACATTGTTACAGTCGTGTTTATGCTTTGAACCACGCAATGTTTTGGTTTTAATACATGCATAATATTTTGCCTATTATTATGAAGGCTAGAACTTTAACTTCAGTCATCTCATTTTCTTCTTCGGTTTTTACGAAAGCTTTTTAATTTATTGTGACTATTATTTTTAGGTATCTACAAGATAACGACATTGTAGCAATAGAGGACGGTACATTTCCATCTAAAATTCGTGTAATGTATGTATATATAATACTGTTTTTAGTAATTTTCTTAAATTTTAGACACATTTGAAAATCTTGGCATTGTTTGGCCTATTCAAATTACTATAAAATGAAGTGTTTGTAAAAGAGTTGAAAAAAGCCATTTCAATTAAATCAATTTGTAGTAAATAACTGACTTGAGTGCGGTAAAATAATGTTTGTTTTTTAACATTTGATTGGTCAGAAAATAGTAATGAAATATACTTTTTTAAAAATTTAGCTCATTTTTGAGATAAAGGAATTAATAAGTTTGTAAAAATTGAAATCTCTTAGACATGTGTTAGGAAAACAGTCAGCTATGTCCAGAATATATCTCATGTTTAGTCACTAGAACTTTTCGTTCCAAAAAACGTTTATTCGACGCATTATAAATGATCGAAGATACCAAATGGTAGCTACATATTAAACAAACACTAGGTGCAGCATCGGGCAGGTCAACTATGCAATGACTGGTCTTCCTTCTGATAATTCTGAAACGATTAAAACTGTTAACAAATTATTTTATTCCCCACTATTATTATTTGAAATAGCTACAAAAAGTTGAAACACCAAACTTAGGCACGAAGACGGACAACACCGCTTTTAGAAAAATTAAAAATTAGCAGGGAACCACATAAAATGGGGTGCGAACTCTAGATATTGGAAAAGACTGGCATGAATTGAAGATATGGATAAAAAACCAGCTTTTGAACAACTACAACGCACAGATATAAACTTATTCGAAAAAAGTGAAGTGAAATTTTATCTAAGATATTTTGTCATTGCTACTACATTTTAGTTGATTTTAATTTGGTTTTCTATTATTCAGCAATCTTAACAATAACAGATTCCGATTTATCCATGAACACCAGTTTACTGATCTAACAGATCTACAGCAGCTCCACCTAGCGGGAAACGAGATTGACTATTTACCAGATGAGGCATTTACCAATTGCTTCAATCTTACTAGTCTGTATGTTTTATCACATCATATTATATAATCCATGAATAACAAGAGCGTCGTGTAAAAAATGACTCTTTAACCTTGATCTTTGATATATGAGGCAATTATTCTTTTAGACTACGAAATTACCAAGTTGAGTCAAATCCCATCGTATATTGTTGATTCTTGAGTGATTAAAGAACGTTACGAATGGACGAATTCAAGGACAACGGAGCTTAAATTCCACCTGTTACAAACCTGAAAGAAAATAAATTGCCAAATTAACCCCTTTTCCACACTACTTTGTTTATTTTAATACGATATAATCATAAGCATAATTCTATTTTACTAAAAGCTATTTTATATGTTCTTTCAGGAAATAATAGTTTTGTTCTTAAAAAGACCTCTTTTTGAGTTATTTACCTTTAAACCGTATTGAGAGGTTTATTCGATAAGTGAAATGATTTGAACTCCCTACCGTCATTTCCCAATTTGACATGAACTGTCAGTATCCCGATTCCGAAATTCCATATTGAAACTGAATTTGACGAAATCTTCTCACAATGGGTGTTGCTTGCTGTACAAGGGATGACCACTTACCGTTCCAGAGCACCTGATTCCACTCCTGTTTTTAAAGAATTTTGTTGATTGCAGTCCTTTGTTCATTTTGTTTTTGTTTTATCTTTAGTTTGTTACGAACTTGTCTTGTCTGTTTGTGTTCTGGTGTTTTGAACTCTCGCATGGGTATTCTACACTGTTAAACTCCCCATATGTGAAGACTCTTGGGGTCAGGGTTGACGAGTGGTCTAGATAGACATGAAGTTTTACGTACAGATTACTGCAGGCAAATACTAATATTGCGCAATCTCCAAGGTCAGCGTTTCCCCGTTTCCTTATTCAATAAAATATGACTGATATTATGTTGAAAAATATGTAAACCAGGACATGCAGGATCAAACAAATAAACGAGAATGAAAGAGTATTGCGATAATGGCCCCATTTAGCTCACGTTTTGTAAAATAATTGTAAACAGATATTACCATTGGTTTTCCTGGGATCCTCAGATTCTTTCAATAACTAAAAATGACTGGATATATATTGTGACAATGGCGATTACCGGGATCTCACATACAAACGCGAATAAAAGAGAAATGCGGGAAGGACCTTATCTTATTCTTTTTTTCAGTTAAATGAAAAATTAGAAAACTATATGGCAAACACGAAGACTTTCAAATTTCAAATAGTCAACAACCTGTTCGTGGCAGTTAAATTCTAGCTGCCCCGGCGTATGGTGTAAACATTGTACAGCACATTCGTTTTTCAGGTGCATATGTCCGATTTTCTAGGCAGAGCTTTGTCAATGAAACAGAATCCGACCGGAATATTTTCTCCTCGGTTTAAGTCACCTATCCAGAAATGTTACGAACCATTCCACAGGCTAAGATGGACCTTTTCTTGTGAAATGGCGAAATAAACCAAAATCAGGCTGCTCACTCTCTCTGGAGGTTATAATCTCTGGAAACTTACCTCTTTACCATGAATGACAAAAAAAAAACAAAAAACAAAAAAAAACGGACGATGGGGTTGTTGTCTTTAAAAAAAAGTAGGAACTCCCTACTCTTCGTGGCCACCTGTATCCACCCCGTTGTTTTGCCTGGGTCTGGATTGTGAATAGGTTATTTTCAGTTTTATATGTATACCATGTCTCATGTTCCGTCTTGTTCGTGTTCTCTGGATTTCCGTGTCTGTCGACTGGTTCTCTTTTGCATTGCCGTTCAATTTCCTCCTTTTAATCGTTTATGCTTAATTTGTGCTTTTGTTTAAGTGTTTGCTTAGATATATGTACGCAGTTCGGCAAATTTCTTCAGTGCTTACGTCACGAAAATACATTCTAAAAAACAAAGGACAACAAAATATATATCGTTAAAACAAAACCTAATTCGTCTATGGTGATAGTTTTTAAGTCGCTTTGTCACAACACTGTTCCAGATTGGGGAAGGTTTAAGCGCCCACAGTCAGGTTTAACCACGTCACTTACTAATGTTTTTGTCTCAACAAAGGGCCTGCTATTCAATGGAGATCATTTTCTTTGTGTAAATGTGGTTCTTGTGATACATGTTATACAATGAATACTTATTTTGTCTAAAATTGGTACTTTTGAATATACAAACATTCAATTTAGTGGTATTTTTCCATTATTGAATTCTTAGAGCAACCTGCAAATTTTGGCAATTTATACGTTTTAGGCTGTCTCATATACATTTATACCCGATCTCTTTTTTCAATCATAATTTATCAGTTGACACAAGGCGATTTTGAAATTTTCACATGCTTTCCACCAAATAAACAATTAGTTATAAAGTCTTAATTCTAAATATGATATTTTAGCATTTTAAAATATATTAAATTGGGTATTTTTCAGATTTCTTATTAAAGGCATTGTACGATGCATTGCCAACAACCACAAATGAAAATGTCTTATTATGGTTTTTTTTCTATTACTATTTATGAACTACATGTATGTCACATATCAAATTTTAAAACATATAAAAATCTAATTAAGTTAAATTTTAATTCAATTCTTAAGAAAAAGACTATTTTACATGGAAATCTATGTTGCAATATCCAGAGACTAGAATTAATTCACAATAAAATAAAAATAGGATATTTGGAATGGTTTTCCTTGAGACAGCCATCCACCAAATGGCAGTCGAATTTTAACTTCAACAGGTCCCTTTATAGTTCACTGCCTTAATAATTTCATTTGAAACAATCATTTTATTTTTTTGCAAAGGCATGTCATATTTGTTTTCTGGTTAAGGTATAAAACTACTCTGTTGTTTGTTGATTAGAATTGATTGAATTGTGTATATTCAGGTCATTGAATTCCAACAAGATTCCACAGCTGAAAAAGATACATCTTCAGAACTGTCCGTTAAAAGGCACAGTCACATTTGCCTTTAATCATATCGGCTGGATAGAAGACGGGACATTTGCTCATATATCTGAAATAATTAGTTTGTAAGTTTGTTAAAACTTTAAACTTGACATATATATATGTACTAAGTCTAGCTTGTTTGGATAAATTCAGGGACAACTGATTATGAAATATTAATAAATAAACTTAGTTGGTAAAAATGCATTAATTGTTTTGGATAAAATCCTGAACTGCGTGACATCTGGTTAAACAATTCCAACAAAAGAAAGATTTTATATTTGGACTTGACTTCTTTAAAGATGTAAAAGAGAAAAACGACAGACAACGCAAAATATTTTGCCAATACTTAAGCTAATAGTCTTATGCAAATTTAGCTTCTATGTTTAAATAACATATTTAAGGTCAAATGCTTAAAATACTATTGTTCTTATATTCAGACTATATTGCTATTCAATTTTTATTGGTTGGTCTTTTGTCACAATCTTTTTTTAATGTATTTATCCTTCCAAAAATCTTTAATGAAACGTACATTAATGTTGAAAAAACGTAGTGAATGACGAAATTGCCACACATATTCATGTCCATGCTGTATTAACATTTACCAGTTTTGTTTAAATCAACAAAAGTAAGTTTACATGTTACCAACGGAAATATAGGCATTTGTCTTGTTAGAACATTCAATTAATTCTGTTTCCTTCTTTGGGGCCCTATAACATATCAATTTCCAACTGATTAATTGTATAGAGGACTGTGCAATAAAACATGCAAAACTAAAAATGCTGGACACTAATATCGTTTCAAATAGGTTACATCTAGGTGTAAGGCCAATTATTTAGATCCGAAATATTAGAAGATATATCATGAGTATAATAACGATATATATTTTCAAAGATCCAGATGTTGCCGAATCTTTTTCTACCATTTATCATAAATATATTGTCGTTCCATCAGATAAGGTAAAAAAACATAAAGATTGTTGTTTGCACAAAAAGCATTGCATCGAATGCTGACTGAAGAGTTGAGAGAAAACAAAGTGAATAAAAGATTTGTTTGAAATTTTTGTAGGGATTTATCAAATAACCGATTATACTGGATTCCAAATGGGGGAGATTTCAACAACCTAACCATAGAACCAACGAAAAGTCTCTCTTTGGAAAACAACAGAATAAGTGTTTTACCACCTGGATCATTTAAAAATCTTCAAGCGGGATACTTGTAAGAAATATAAATGTCAATAAACAGACCACGACTAAAGTCTAGGATTTCACACATTATAGTATAGGTTGCAATTACAAACATTGTACGTTGATATCTGCAAAACGTTTTTCAAGTACATAATGGTTTTTTCGCCATGTAAAAATCTTTAAAATGAAAAGAGGTAACATTTCAGAACTCCCGATTTTAAACCATTTGAACGACCAACTAGGAAGTAAGTTACTTAAATATACTTTTGGCAGGTAACTGACGAACGTTATCACGTGCGATGCGGCTTAAACGAAACCCGTTTTTGTATTGTACAAGGGCAGACTCGAACTAACGCCGTATATTTAATTGTATACAGTAATTTATACAGGTAAGTTTAAATTTATGCCAGTTAAACGAAACCTGTTTTTGTATAGTACAAAATCACACTCGAACTCACGCCGTATAGATGAAAGGCTACAGTGATCTGTACAGGTAGGTTTAACTACCTAGACCACTCGGCCACCCATCCCCCGCATCTTTGTTGTAATTCTGTAGTAACCAGTAAGAAGGTAACATTCTCTTCTTTACATATTCATGTCTGTTGACATTTTAATAAAAAATTCGCTCTAGGAAATACTAATGACTACAAATACGTTTCTTTACCGGTTGTGACTAACATCGATTATGACTATATTCCGGATTAGTCTACTGAGTTACACGACGGGTGCCACTAGTGGAACAGGAGTTGCTTGCCTTTCCTGGGCACCTGAACTCACCCTGGTTTTTGTAGGGTTCGTGTTACTCTAGCTTTATTTTTCAGTGTAGTGTTGTGTGTTCTTTGTTTGTCTTTCATTTTATTTTGTTGGCTATGGTCTTGTCTGTCTTCTGACTTAACGAACTCTGTCTGCCCATTTGTTGTCTTCGAGTTCCTCCTAGGATTCACCATATCAGCCAGTGAAAGCGTATAGTACAAAGATTCCAGCGAAGTTTGTGTCGCTCAGTTGCAAAATAGAACAATGCAACACAATTTGACTTCCGAGGCTATTGCAATCAAAGCAAACTAGGTTGTCCTGTTTAAGATATGATTGTTCGGTTAACAAACAGATTATAACGCACGTACCCTTAGGTGATCTTCGATGAATAAGAAAAGTCTGTTACACTAGTAATACATGTGTAAATCCAAAAACATTCGAAAATTTAAGTGAAAATTATGTGTTCAGGGCGTCATGCTAAGAAATCAAGATTATTTATTTCGGGATTTTTACAAGGTTTGAAATTCTGATGCGTAAGAGCATTTGACTGATTTGCTTGTAACGGTACACATCATAAATAAACAATGGAATGGTACTTTACATCTATATTGGTTCGACAAGTTTAAGCAGACCTAGCTAGACTTTTTGACATAAAAGATTTGTCGATCACCTTAGAAAAAAAAAATTAAATTTCAACACCTTTTTCTCTGATTATCCTAAATTTTATATTCCAGGTATTTGCAAAATAACAGAATTTATTCAATATCCAACGAAGCCTTTGAATCAGTGTCAATCACTAACAACATTGACTTATCTGGAAATCAGATTCGTGAAATACAGTCATTTGCGTTTAAGGACATTACAGTTGATAATTTTGTCATGAATAACATGTACATAAGAACGTTACCGTCCTATGCTTTTAGCAACTTTCAAGCTAATGAAGTAGACTTGCAGAACTCTGAAATAACAAACATAATGCAATTTGCATTTGATAAATTCAAAGTTACTGGCAACAAAGGCAATTTGTGAGTATTTGTAAAACTATTGAAATTTAATGCCTATTGGCAACACAGACAATTTGTGAGTATTTGTAAAACTATTGAAATGAAATACCTCAGAACAAAAACCTTTAGGTTTTAAGATTTTTAGACATTTGGTTTTTCAAATAAGCCAGCAAAATTAAAGTTAATTATTGTCTCAAACTTTATAACTGAGGGGGTAAGTCTATTGTAGAATACCCATGTGAGAGATCAAATGTGCAAATTCCAAAAAAGAAAAAACAAATTTGAAACAAACTAAAAGATAAAACGTAAACAAACAGAAAAAAGCTTGGAATCTGTGAACTCCTTCAAAACAGGAGTGGGATCAAGTGCTCATGAAAGGTAAGCATCCTCTGGTAGTAATAAGTATTTGTCAAACAGGTGTCCTACAAAGGTTTAATCCTCAACTGATGTCCTATACAAAACCTATAACAGACGCTATTTGGTTGATTCAGAACCCAAAGACTACTTGTATATCTTACTTTTCAAACGGTATTCATTTCAAAAAGTTTATATGCCCGTCGACCATATCGTAATTGTAACTATAATGATTTGCCAGATATATTGAAAGTCAAGTCTTTATGGATTAGATGGATTAGACTTTTCTGTGTCAATTTGCCAAAATTTGTTTTACATGTATATTACAGATATTTAAATAACAACAGACTAACCTCATTATATACATCCATATTTGGGGAAAACTCGGAGGTATACAGGTTCCACCTGAACAATAATGGAATGACAAACGTTGCCACAAATGCCTTCCGAAATTTAACTGTGACGACGATGTATCTAAATGATAACTTATTGACAACCTATCCATTTGCACTAAGCTATGTTAAACCAACTCAAATGTAAGTATGTTAAGCTAACAAAATATGTTATGGAAGACAATGACTTCAAAAGCGAATCCGACAGTTCTGATTTTGTCCTACCAGAGTCGGATCAGTTCCATAGGGGCATGAGTCGTACAATCCCAAGACACAAAATATTTCATGAATTGATCATTTAACTGGGATAAAGGCTCTGTTGTGTTGCGTTTTTTTTCATTTCAAGCCAATTAAGATTGTAAATGATTAAGTTAAAATATATTTAAAAAAATCTAATGACCCCCTACAATGAAGCTCAAATGTTGTCAGCTGTGTCCATATATCATTAATACCTACAATTAGTCTTTTTGCACAAATAAATGGGTCGTCCGTGGTGCAAAATAAAATCCCGAAGGTGTCAAAGATATAAAGCTGAATTTTATTCGAACCATGCAGTTAAGTATACGTAACATTCTTGTAAATTTTCATTAATCACATGTTTTCTATTAACTCAAACAGACTAAATTCTAGCCCTATTTATCAATTATAAATCACGAAGTATCCCAAAAAGCATCAATAACAATAAAACTTCTCTTTAAAAATATTTTTGAGTATATTTATACCTGCTAATAGTTTAAGAGTCATGTAAGGTCATCCGCCATTTTTCATCTATTTTGATGTTTCGCTTCAAACATGTTCATTTTGAATTTGATACTACTGACCACTTCATTTGCTTATTTTTAACAGACAAAATTGTCTGAATAAGATTTTAAAACTTCATGGAAACTATTTATTTGCCGAATGTATTTTTGAACACACCCATCAATTCATCATCGATATTGATAAATGATAGATTTATTTGAATCGGATCCAATTTAGTTCCATCGTGAAGCATGCTTTCATAGGTGAAATGTTTTCAAAGGTTCAGTATGTATCAGTGATTTCATGTTTACACTTGAATATTGAAATCTTATAACATTTATAGTTTTTATTTGTTTGTTGTTCTACTAAAATAAATGGAAATATAACATTTTTCAGTGACATATATAACAATCGAATAAGTGAAATACCGACTGGTTCCCTGGCAGGACAAACCAACTTAAGAAGATTTTCTATGTATGACAATTTATTGACACACATAACTTCAGATTTATTCGCAGATGCATCGAATATACAAAAAATGTAAGTAGTGAAATATTTAATTGTAAAATGGTACTCATGCAAATTCATGGTGTTTTTGACTTATAGATCGTGGTATCGTTTTTACCATCATAAATTCATTTCGGATTTGTGTAATAAGCCATTCATAAATGCTGACACGGCAACTTTGTAAACTTTTGCGTTTATAATCGATGTCGATAAGAATCGTGAGCGTTTATAATCTATCGATAAACGGAGAATTGTTTTATCAATAAGAGTAGTCTTTTTGAAAATGTCAGTTTTTGTTATGTGTAGATATATTATATATGATCAGAAAAAAACAATATGGCATTGTTCAAGCTATTAAAAGTTAATTCATCATAATTTTCTGTCCGACAACTTGTGCGTGAACAATATGTTTATAACTAATGAAATCAAGATCGAAGGATGGCAGGGGTAAATTTTCGTTTCTGTTGTTAGAATAATAAATTGACTTTATGCATTTGCGGGTACTGCAACTTGCGTTAAATACTGCTAATATTAAAGTCATATTCGAGAAGTTCCAACCAAGGCTATTCCATAGCCTCGGGTATAATATTTTCATAAAAAAGTCCTATCGTTCACAAAGTTTACTGTTGTTTGTTCACAAAGTCCCATCTTGCATTCATTAAACTTAATTATAGAGACATCCACAGCAATAAAATTCAACAGATTGATGAAGGAGCATTTGCAGGATTAAATAGATTGTTGCAACTGGATTTAAGTATAAACGAGGTTCCATATTTTCCTTCAATTGACTTACCTGAACTTAAGACTCTATCTCTGCAGAACAACTTGATCGAGACCTTGGGTGGTATTTCTACTTCAAATAAGATTACAAATTTGTAAGTATTTTCATAATAAATAGACCTTTATATTTCCAATTAACAAATGGTTATACGACGTCTTATAATTATACATTTGACCTATACTAAATAAGGACTAAGAAGGTTGATCACCAGGAATAAAGAAAATATAAGTTTTCACAAACAACCAATTTTAAAAACAAACTATTACAGCTTTATTTGACCATACAATTTTCTCCAAATGAAATTGTCATTATTGTAATCTTGATATTGAGATTATGATAGCTGTTTACAAGTCAATTTTCATTATAATTTAAAATAAGCCAAAATTAATACCGACATACAGTTGTCAGGTTTTACTTATTTAACTACATAAAAAAGGAACTTGTTGCTTAATTAAATAACCAAATTAAAAGTACACAATATTCCAGAAATCTTGACAATAATCCACTTGGGTGTGAATGTAGTACAACGGGTAGCTTGTACAATACCCTTTCTGCCTTGTCTTCAGAAACGCAATGTGCGACGCCAGCTGATGTCTTCGGAGTCCTGTTTGCATCGTCCAAGGCAACCAACTCTTTATACTATGAAAACATTGATAAAACATTGTTTCAGTGCAGTGAGTATATTTTATTATCATAAAATTAAACAAAAAAAAATTAACAGAAGAGGGGAAAAAATATACGTAATGTATATTCTTTAATGACATATTAATTTTTGTGCATTTGATAAAAGGACTTTTGATAAGAACGAACGAAAGGTTTCTTAAGTTTGGCTATGGCAGATAGTAATCAGCCTTATTGTGGGTAAATACTGATGTTGTTTTATTCACATGAGCATATAATTAAGTTACAGAGCTGTCCTATGTTGAAGAACCTTAGGAATCACCATTATATTGTCGATTGCACATTCAGTTTATTAAAATGAAATAACGAATGTATAAAATACCACAGCAGGGCCGTAACAACTTACATCTTACCCCTTTTTATTTGCAATTTATATTTCCGGTAAATATGCATTTTAAAAATCTCTCTGGTTATGACAAAAGGACACATTTTATTCTGGAAAAAATCCACTTTGTAGACAAGAAAGTCGGCAATCCTTTCTTGTAAAATTAGACAGATTTTAATATAATTTCAAAGAAAACTTGACAAATCTTCAACGTAATGTTTCCATTAATCAACGGAGAAATCCAAAAATATCCACAAAACATATAAAACAGTCAGTCAAAATGAATGTTACCATCTGACAAATTATTTGGTATTAAAAGAAATGGATATATTTAAAGGTAACTGTTGATCTATGAAAAAATATATTTTGATTAACATTGATTTTGCGATCTTTGATTTCATGAACAAATAGAAAAAAATCATGTTTTCCGCACAAATGTACCTGTCATATATTTTCTACAAACATCAAACTTCTGAAGGCACTGAAAAATACTAGTCAATACTACCATTACTAGAAATATTTCAATATTGCTCTTCACATGTGCAATCTTCACCATTGGCGATATTCCCAAAAACCATAAAACCAAAACTTTGTTTACTTGATCATAATTATATATGCAAATAAATTCATTATTTGACATCTTAATATTTGTCGTCGGACATTCTAAAGAATCTATAGTTATATTACCTCGTTCTAATCAAACTCACTAGTGCATCGTCAAGTCGTGATGCACATTGGTTCATTATATTGTTCAAGAAGACATTATCTCTTTAGTCATAGTACGATTTCCATGGAATAATCCTGCTTTATCTTGCATGATGATATTGTATCCAAAAAGGTGATTAAACAATCTTAAAGTTAATGAAACATTAATTTTTATTTCGAAAATGACTTAACGATTCTGTCTTCCCCTTTCGTATCTTCTGTTAAACCAACATGAACTAAAGTTGAAAAATTTCCTTATTCCCTAGTGTTAGAATTCTGTTTCTTTAATCATCAAGAAGAACCCATTGACTTCCCTTTTTAATCCAAGGTTTTTATTTTATGCATATGAAATCGCTCTATTTTCAAAAAGAACTAATATTTGTCCATCAAAATTTGTACAAGAACGTTTGCAAATAATTACTATGAATTTAATTGTGAAGGGAATGACATAAGAAGGTGACAAGCTACATGTCATTTGTAATCACATTTGGAAATGTAAATTTGATCTTTTGGGTTATTTCAAGTTTTGTTTACATTCACAATGTGTACATATTTTACTTTTTTTCTGTGTTGCTGAAATTTTCAAGTAAATAGTTTACTAGTTTACAACAGCAGAGAAAAATAAATATACTCTCTTGAAATGTGCAAATAGCAAAGCTAAACTCACTTTTTTTTTGATTAGATTTCGGTAAACTTGTGTTTTGTGGACTTAAGGTTTTCCGACATCACAATTTATGGTTGTGGTTGTGACGTCATGTCAAAACACATCGGAGGCTAGTCAAAAATGTTTGATATTTTCCCAAAATTCTGACCTGTAGAAGGAAGTTCATTTTTTAATCTTAATTTGAGTGTAAAAGAAAGAAGTACTTGATTTTGCCCACAACATAAAATGCTATTTGCTGCAAAAAGGATGAAATTCGAACTTTTATGAAACGTTCATCCTATATCATTTCTTATCGTATATTTTTTCTACCATTATTTATAAGAAACATTCATTCCTGTTTGACATTATTACAAAACGCATTACTAAAATATAATATTAATGTGTATTGTGTGTCTGATCTAACACACAAATTTAAGACCAATGGTTTTTACAATATACTTTAATACTTGTTAAATAAAAACCAATCAATACAGAAAAGACTGTGAAATTTGATGATATCTGCAATGCAAATTAAAGAAAAAAATACAATTGAAGCGATGTGACACCAAATGTCAATAATAAACATGCAGTTGATGTAAATCTAGTTTTGTCTTTAAGGTGCTGAAAATATCATTGGGTTAGCTGATTCTAGTACTAGCATTACAATATCATGGACAAAACCATCACAAAAATTTGCCTTGTTCGGTGTCAACTCAACAGAAGCCAATACGAATACAGGAGAAGTTTGGTAGGTATTATTAAGATTCATTTAGATTCATCCGCTATGTTTCCCTATGTTCTTTTAGCCTAAACTCATGCGCACAAGTAAATTTCTATACCGGAAATAACCGCATTATGCATTTATAAATGCAATTACCTACTTTTTTTATACGACCGCAAAAAAAAATTGCGGTCGTATGATGTTCTAGCGTTGTCGTCGGCGTCGTCGGTGTCGTCGTCGTCGGCGTCTTCTGTTGTGGACACAAAGGTTTCCGCAACTTATCTTTTGATAGGATGTACCGATTCTTTTGATAATTTGAAACATTGATTTTCAGTACGAGTTGTGATGTGGGATTGATTTTGGGGGTTCCATCTCCCCCCGTTTCTTATGAGGAGCCAAAAGAGGCTTTATAATATTTTTTCAGGAATTTTCTTAATTTACATCCAGTTTTGATGGATTATTTTCCATTGTGTTCCTTGTCAAAAAATCTATCAAACGGACTCCTCCCGCCATGCTCTATCTATAACCGTTTTTGAACCATGCCCAAATTTTCGAAACTATTTTATTTGTCATCCGATTTTGATGGTTTTTTTCCCAATTAATTCCTTGTGAAAAATGCAGAAAAAAACTACTCCAAGCTTTTGTTGTATCTTTTACAGTTTTTTCAAAAATTGGGCTCAAAGGGCCCAAAAATATCATTCTCTGGTGTATGGTAAAATTTTATTTTTTGTCGGATTTTTATGAGATTTTTTTCATTTGATTCCTCTCAGTGAGAGCTTTCAGTAGTATGTCAACAGAATTTTGCTATCATTTAACGTTTTTGAGATAATTTGGGTCAAAGTTGCGAAAAGATACATTTTGGTCGATCTTCAAAGTTTGAACTTTTTTATTATTCATCTGATTTGAACGGGGTTTGTTTAAAAGGATTCCTTGTTAGAAGGTAAACAAATGTTAGTACAAGCAATTTTTTGTAGCATTGACCATTTTTTATATAAAAGGGGCAAAAGAGACTGAAAATGTGATTTTGCAGGTGATGGGATTTTTTTATTTTTCATCTGATTTTGATGGGATATTTTTCATTTGATTCGTCTTATTGAGATCTTTAAGTAATATGTCAACAGATTTTCTCTATCTCTTACTGTTTTCGAGAAAAAAGGTCTCAGGTTGGCTGAAAAGTGTAATTTTGCGTCATTTTGTGGGGAATGTGAACATTTTATTTTCATCAGATTTTGATGGGAGTTTTTTTTTCATTTGATTCATCTCATTGAGAGCTTTCAGTATTATGTCAACAGATTTTCTCTATATCTCACCATTTTCAAGAAAAAAAGGGGTCAAATTGCATGAAAACTTATTTTGCGTCATTTTGTGGGATATGTGAAAATTTTATTTTTCGTCAGATTTTGATGGGATTTTTTTAATTTGATTCGTCTCATTGAGAGCTTTCAGTAATATGTCAAAAGATTTTCTGTATCTCTAAGCATTTTTTAGCTTAACGCGGTCAAAGTGGGGAAAATATTCAACTCTTTATAATATGAAATTTTTTTTTCTTTTTCATCTGATATTGATGGTTTTTTCCAATTCATTCCTTGTGAAAATGCAACAAAAATCACTAGTTTTGAGGATAATGCAAGTCAAAATGATCATTATATGACCATGAGAGGAATTCGAAGATACCAAAGGGGCAGACAGAAATCGTTAAGTCGAGGACAGACAAGACCATGGCCAATAAAATGAA
>JAULBM010295379.1:0-15304 GCA_032357055.1 Geukensia granosissima | reverse complement strand
TTTTGTTGGCCATGGTCTTGTCTGTCCTCGACTTAACGATTTCTGTCTTCCCCTTTGGTATCTTCGAATTCCTTTTACAGCCAGAACAAAAACTATTTTAAAAAATGCAATATCAGTACGCCCTTATCTGTCTTAACGTAACAAGTTGTATTTTTGCCTTTACAGGTAACTACCATGAGGAACGTTGTTTATGTCAAAAATAAAGGCTTTAAGCATCCAAATCAAGATGAACCGTCCACCCCCGGGGTGTAGAAATATGTTGTTCGGTTCGGTTTTTTCCGCCTGCAGGTATAACTGCTGCTAAAGGGGCGTGCGTTAGTTCGATCGGGATATCAATACTCGAACTCACCTTCTCGAAGTTTGTGGCAGGGAAAGAATAGTCACCAGGTATCTCCGTCCTAGAGGCACTAGTCCTCTAAAAGGGGCGTCCCGAACAATATATTAAGGGAAAAACAGACCGAATATAAGTGATAATTTCACAGATAATAATTTATAATGAAACATTGTATCTGGTTATTTTTGTCCCCACGCCACGCCGTGAGGGGGACATAGAAATGCCGGCTGTCCGTCCGAAGTTTGTGGACGGGCGACGTGCATTTGGCTAGGCGTAGCAATTTCTTATTATTATTATGAATTGTTGATTATAAAATGTGTATTCCTTTTCAGTTCAGAAAATATAAGGCAACAACTCCATCAATCCATGATAAAATGTAAAGAAGATAACCAAAGTTCAGGTAACTATTAAATATAGGACAATTTATTCACCTATACTTTTGATATTGTAACTAAAAGCGTTGGTTTGTATGATTAAAGATAATTACTGTTTTTTTAAATTAAATTTTCAATACATTTTTACATTTCATTAATTTTTTATGAAACCATTTTATGAGATTCCAAAATGAAATTTATTTCTAAATGTAGCGCATTAATATTTTCTCTTTTAGCACTGAGTTATTCGGCCATTTCTCATTTATAAACATTTGATTTCGCGCCTTTCATCGTCGAGAAAAATTTTCACACCTGACCAGTTCGACAAGTATATTTTATCCAGTAATTATAATGCATTATTATTTGCATAATTTAACTGTCTTTATACTGTTATTATAATAGTTTTTTTTTGGAGATAGCGTTTCATATTTTGGAGTGTTTTTCACCCACCATGCAATGAAAATTGACCATTCAGGACTTAAAGTGGTTTAATTCATTTGTAATTGTATGAATTAATTTTGTCATTAATATATATATAATGTTAGATTAAAGCTGGTCGGTGTGATTCTCAATCCTACTTTTGAGTCTTAGTTGTTTATCAAGTTTTATGTTCGTATGAGCGAAGCGAGGTAGAATATAAACATTATAAATATTTTACACAGCATTTTGAGAAAGTGTTTCTTAAATATGCAAATAACTTCAAACAGTAATGTTGATAGAAACATTAAATAAATATCGATTGTACGTTCACAACATCCATTTTGATATGATCCTATGGCTTGAAATATATACATCGTACACGACAGAGAGATAAATAGGAAAATAGAGTTTGAAAGAGAACCTTAATATCATCTAGACTTGAACATTGTCGTTATTTCATACACGAAGCTCTCTCCTCGTACATTTAGAAAATGCGACAAAATCGGGAGTCAATTTATTAAAAGTCAAATTTATGCCACAAAGTAATTTAATGATAATGCCGATTTATAAAAATAAAGGATATGCATGGTGTTTGTTTGATCTGCAGTAATATTCCAGCTACCCGGTGTGTTAATGATTTGATTTTCAGGGTGAAATGACAGTTTCTTGCATGGGATCACAATCTCTGGGCAGAGAAAGCGATTTTGTTTTACTCTGCAACTTCACAGGGAAAGACCCGCCTTCATCTGTGAGACGGATATTCCATATCGGCCGACAAGATAGTAGTGTCGACCGTAAAATTTCTTGAGTAGTGACTAACCGAGGAGCAACATATCCAAACTGAGCAGTTTAACGACTTATCTCTGCCTAGAAAATAGCTATATTGGACACATGCTCTTGAAAAACGTATTATAAAATAGAATGTCACTGCCAATGAACGGGAAATCTACTAGTAAGTAAGAAAGTAAGTAATTGTTTATTATAGTGACATGTGTTCATATAAATGTAGTGAACATAACGTTTTTACAGATATAATACACCCGACCCAATGGACCTATAAGTCATCTTGAGATATTAAATTTAAGATAAAAGTAAAGTTCACATGAATATGTTAAATGTGAATTATAGTAAAATGTGGATCATATTTAAATATAAATTTAACAATGTATTTAGCAGTTTTTCTAGGAAAATTGTCCAACAACAATTTGAGTTTATCATTTTCACTGAGTGAGCAAAATTCATTTTCGTTTAAAATATCTTGAAAAATGTTTGATCGTAAGTCATCATATCTAGGGCAGTTCATCAGGAAATAATATTCACTTTCGACAGTCTCATGGTTACACAATTTGCAAATTCTGTCTTCTATGGATTCCCCGACGTACCTGCCGGTTTCTAATCTGATCGGTAGTATCCCAACTCTAAACTGAGTTAGCATCGATCGTTCATTTTTTGATAAATTCAGTTTCAAATAGTGTTCTTGGTCAAAGTTTCTTTTAAAATTTGCGTAAGTTCTCAGTTTTGGCACAGTTCTAACTGAATCATACCATATACGACTGTAATAGTCACGAACTGCTTTCTCTACAGTTTTTATATCCACAATAGATTTATTTTCATAAAAATGTAGTAAATCCAGTTCAGTAAAAATATCTTTGATGTCACTACACCAATTGTTAGTACAACGTGAATAATCCATATTAAACGCACATTTCGTTATACGATCATCATCAAATAGTAGAAGTCTGTTCCAATATCGAATTTTGTTCACCCAGTGTCTATATTGACTCGGTATCCATCCGATATCTCCATATATTGCTAACACAGGGGCAAATCTGTGCACACCAAGATAATATCGAATAGCTCTATTATGAATATTGTCAATACACTGAAACTTTCGTCCGCCCCAAATAGCCGATGCATAGTCAAGGATCGGGGTTACACATGAATAGTACAGTTTTTCGTAAGACTGAAGACCGAAATCTTTTAAATTATGGATTTTAGATATAACTTTTCCGAGAGCTCGTCCTGCCCCTTTAGCTAGAGTCTCTGTGTGAATGTTAAAATTTCCGTTGCGATTGAATGTCACACCTAAGTACTTGTAGTTTTCAACTGTTTCTAAAACATTAGTTCCTATTGAAAAAGTTACATCACTTTGAGCTTTGCGTCCTTTTCGAAAGTGTACACATTTTGATTTATCAGTATTAATCAACACCCTCCATCGTTTACACCATCGGTGAAGCACATCTAACATTTGTTGCAATTCCATTTCTGATTTACCCAACAGAACAATGTCATCAGCATAAAGCAAGATAGATAGTTGTTTATTATCAATATCGAAACCGTTGTTCAGTGTTTTTATTTCACTCACTAAATCATTGATAAAAACTGAGAAGAGTGTAGGAGAAACGTTATCTCCCTGCTTCACGCCAGTTGAACAGTCAAACCAATTCGTAAGCTTATTGTTGATACGGACACACGAACTTGATTGTTGATAAATGCTTTTCAATGAATTATACATCTTTCCATCAATATTATTTAACAGTAATTTGTAGAGCATCATGTCTCTGTCGATAAAGTCAAAGCATTTCCTGAGGTCAATAAAGGCCGCAAACACATTAGGATTGTTTTTTACCAGACTGTTTAATGTAAAGATGTGATCCTCACATGACCTGTTTTTCCTAAATCCGTTTTGTTCATCGGCTAAAATATCTTCAGATTCAAGAAAAAATGTTAACCTCTTGTTTATGAATGCACTATACAGTTTGCTGACACATGATAGTAAACTTACACCCCTGTAATTCATAGGTATACGGGGGTCTGACGATGGATCCTTTAAAATTGGACAAATAATTGCTTTTCTCCAGATAGAAGGGATAATACTGGTATCGAAAATTATTTGAAACAGTTGCTTTAGTGTGTCAATGATTGGTGGGAATTTCAAAACATCATACGGAATTTCATCATATCCACTTGCCGATTTAGATTTCGCGTGCATAACAATAGCGTTTATTTCATCCCTTGTTATATCACTATTTAAAATTTCATTTTCTGTGTATAAGGGGTCACTCATGTTGGTTTCTAGAAGATACTTATGCATTTTACATCGATTGTAATGTTCCGTTTCAAATTCATCACTTTGTGAGCCGTTGTATAATTTCTCAAAGTCACTCCGCCATCTTTCAAGTACATCTCGTTCATTCCTGATAACATTCCCGAGTTCGTCAGTAATTTCAAGAGGGATTGATTTATTCGTTCTCGGTCCCAGCTTCCGAATCTTTTCCCAAAAATCATTCGGATTTGTACTAGACATTGTCTCTATATCTAATGCCACCGCCTTCCTATATGAGCGCTCTGTTCGTCGAAGTGTTCTATCGAATGTCTTCCGACTTTCTATAAATTCGTCCCGTACTAATGTTTTTCCTTGTCGATTTCCTGAATATTGAATAAACCTCTTTTCACATATACGCATATTGTTCCAAAGGTTAGTCAAATTGTCATTCCAATAAAGCTTCTTGGTCCGTAATCGCTTATTGGAGTTATTAAAGGAATACTTGGGAATTTTATCATTCATTTCTGATATAATCTCGTCACATAGATTTTTATATATCTTATCTATATTTTCCTGTGTATCCCTACAACGTTCAGTGTTAGTTATAATGTTCATCAATGCATTTCTTCTTAATTCACTGCTCATAAAGTCTAACGGTATTTTATTAATCTTAAATTGTGGTCTGTTAACTACATTGTCCGCCGGCGTTGTTTCATGATCGTAATGTTCCACCGTAAATTCCGTAATTAGCGCTGAATGATCAGGTATTCTTGATTTCTCACCTATTAGTCCGATCAAATCGTTATTGTGAACAATAGATTCTGCCGTTAGCACACTGAAGTATTTACACCTACTTAACATATCATGTGGAACACAAATATAATCTACGACTGCTTTTCCTTTTGTCGAAATGGATGTAAAATTATCACAATCACTTAATCTGCCATTTAATACACAAAATTTTGATTCATTTAGGAAATCGATAATTCATGTCCATGCTGGTTGATACTTTTGTCTAACGGCTTTCCTTTAGGTACACAATCGATATCGCTAACCGGTAAGGACCCAATTCTCGAGTTAAAATCTCCTGCAAGTAGTATAGCATCACTCTCGTCATTTATGTATATCTGTGTCAATAAGTGAGAGAAAAAAGTCTGCGCATCACGACCCCTTGCTGAAATTTCAGGCGGAAGGTAACATACAAAAATTATAAAATCAGAGTCAGTTTTCCTGTTCAAAAACTTAAGTCCAAGAATTCCATTAAATGATTTATCAATGATAGATACGTTATAATCGTCTAATATCCACTTTTTAATTAAAATACCTACTCCACCTGACGGTTTTGGTGTTCTATTATGAATTTCCGTTCTGTGATATCCAAACCAGGAATAACCTGGTACGAAAATGTCTTCAACTGCAGATAAATGCGTTTCGCATACACATATTATATCACAATCAAACGAACACAAAATACCTTTTCTTAAATCACAATTGTTTTTTGTCCATCCACATATGTTTATGTTTCCTAATTTTATACTGACCGTGGGTCGGGAGGTATCCTAGTCGGAGCCTTCATTTTGAGGTTCAGGTTGGGGGTGTTGATTTTGATTTCGTGGCTTTATTCGGCCACTGGCGTCAACGCGCATGTTACGACCTTCAGGTAAAATACGAAGCACTGCTCGAGCGTTCATTTCTATCAGCCGTTCAACGCGCGACTTACTTCTAATGTAAACATTTTTGTACTGAGCACTTTCCTTTAACTTGTGTTTATTCTTTAGGACCCGTATCTTTTTATTTGTATCTCTGAAGCAAATTCGGATGATACCCGGACGACTTTCAATTTTTGACGGTAAACGGTTTGCACTTGCGATATGTACTGATGAGTAGACCTCTTCACCTAAAGCTTGAATTAAGTCACGAGCCTTGTTTGTAATGTCTTCTCCTTGCGTTTCCGTTATTCCACTGACCGTAACTGACACTTCTGGTCCGTTTGATTGTGTATTTCCGTCGGTACCGTTACCACTTTGATTACGACCAATTGGTTGTTCCTCTAGGCCCTCTAGACGGATTTGCATTGATTGAATAGTTGTTAACACATGATCAATACGGTTCGATTCTTGAGCTATATCTATCGAGAGTTCATCACGTAATGCCCTTATTTTGGTATCCACATTTGACATTAAATCAGTTCTAAGTTTGTCTAGTTTGGATTCAAACATTCGCTTCATTTCATCTTGACTAGATTTTAGGCTTTTCACGGCGTTTATAAGAGTATCTAATTTATCTGAAACACCTTCGCTGACATTTGTAGGTTTTTGTTGACCCCCTGAAGCCATATCCGATTGTTCTGTGTTTAGTTTTAAAATTTCAGAGTATTTAGGTTGTATGTTAGGTTCAACGAATACTGCAGAAGAATTGTCACAATCATAAAGTACTGTATTTGATCGACTTAAAATTTCACTCACCGATAGGTGTGTGTCAATTTCACCTTCTGTTTGATCCGATTTGAATTGTTTACTTGAATGTTCATGTGTTTCACTGCTACTACTACTCCCTTTCTTTCTTTTAGCTTCCTTAGTTCTTGCTTTTGATTTTCTCATTATATATATGAAATATGTGACATATGCAAACACTACAGCCTCAAATAATCCAATGATAGAGACATTTAATCCAAAAGTTTTAACCACATTTTCTCTCCGAAAAATTAAGCAGCCATTTTCACATATCACGTGACCCTAAATATATTAGTCGCTGAATGGATTGGATTTCCTCTAATGAATGGATTTTAGATAAAAACACACTGAATACTTAAACTTAAAATTTATGTAAAAACTTGTATAGCTTCAATTCTGTTCTCAGTTAATTGAAGCTTTGTTTTGAAATCCCTCAAACTTAGATGCGACTGGTGAAATACATGTTAACAGGGACATGTAAAAACATCTTTTAAGAATCTATTTTCGGATAACATTCATTCAGTTTAAGAAAGAAGATTTATAAATAAGTGTCATTGCATTTACGTGGAATTTTATTATTTTGTTTGACATCGTTACCATTATCTATTATGACAGCGTTAACAATTTTTTTTTAAAAACGGCAATGCTATAGTGGAAGCGAAGAGATTCAAGGTCCCTTTCCTTTTCCAATAGCATCAAAGCATTTGATTTTTCCACCCTGTATACTTTTATTCAATATTCAAACCTCAAAGAAAAATTAAGAGCCTTAGTTCACCTCTCTTTCCTTAAAAAAAGATGGCAAACGCAAATACAGATATTTGGTTCTAGGGAGGGACAAACCTTGTTTTGTTATTAACTACTCTTATGCTAAAAAAGTTCTCCGAGGATGACTTGTGCGGAATGCTAGATTTCTTGATTGACAAAATTTTTTTAATGTTTGTGTTTCAACAGGCTGTCGGCATTCCAATGAAGACCAACTGTGCACCCATTCTCGCCGAAGCTGACTTAATACAGAGCCTTCTTCAGAGAAAAAAAGAAAGCTGGCTCAATCTTTTGGTTTCACGTTCTGCTTTATAGATGATGGCATTTCTCTCAGTAACTCTAAATTTGGTTACTATGCTGACCGCATCTATCCGGTCTTGATCTTGAACTTGAAATCAAATATACTAGGAAACAGAAAAGTCTTCTTCTTACCTGGACTTACACCTATAAATTGACAGTATGGGCGGGTTAAGAACAAAACTTAAGACAAGAGAGACGACTTTGATTTTCCTACTGTAAACTTTGCGTTCATGTCTAGCAACATTCCAGCCGCACCTGCATACAAAGTGTATGTTTCTTAGTTGATACGCAGGGCTTGTGCTTCGCTGTGCGAACGCATAACATTCAGTTATATTTATTTTTTTCCTGCAAATTGAATTTAGCCCTCTTTCGTGCTCAGGGGCTACAGATCAATAATCTGCCTCACTTGTTCATGTTAGATATATCAGTTGGCCTCAACATTGCTAACACTCGACATCCCAATAAACAGGAGCAAGTCAGAGAGCTTATTTTCATGAGAGCTATGCATACTTACGTACTGTCAAGCGTATTAATATTGTTAATAAGTAGAGAAAATGCACGATTAACGTGAAGGGAGCGAAATTCTACGGTCAGAAATATTTAAAAGAAAGAAGATGGAATGTGTGCCAGAAATACGCATTCCACATCCTTTCTGGATTTTGCACTGCATACTTTGTCGTCAAGCTGTTGCTTCAAATGTTCCTTTTAAATAAATAACTGTTCACAAAATATAACATTTAAAAACGGTGAATTGTCCGTATCAGTCATGAAATAGAACTTCATATTTTTATGAACAAACGGCTAATTGTTCGTTAACGGCCACTTTACTTTATGGTTATCCACAGAACTTAATTACAAACGGCGTCCATTCCATTCAACAACCGGCAACCGAGTGGACGTATAGAACTGAATGTTATATAACCCGACGTATGTCATAGTTACGAATTTACTTTACACTCCATTTGTGAAAATAATTAAATCAATTAAGAATATTTGTCACATACCTCCAGATTAAAATTATAGAAATAACATGTAAACATTCAAAAGACCTTAAAAAGATACACGCCAGACGGATATCAACTTGTTGTGTTTTAGGGAAATAATTATTACTTTGCAAATTGTCATTTTTACACCATGATAACTGGCAAAGATTTCTGTGGTAATGAGCTTTTACCATTTATTAATCAACTTAATGGATATCCTTGTTAAAAATGTTTTTGACAATTCATGTGTATCAAATTTTAACAAAGTTGCAATCCTTGGTAATATTTTTCCTTGGTTTAATTTATTTCTGTATTACATCTAGTAGACGTTTAAATGATGCATGAATAATACATTGACTTTTAAGCCCCTTTTCAAACATGGCTGCACTGTAATGACATTTTAGTGAGACTTCTGGTTCAAACTATTACTGTAAATACGACAATGACAAATAAATGGGTTGCGAATTCATCTTGTTCAGTTTGCTCTCGATGTTGAAATTGTAATCCTAATTAAAGATTATTTACATTTAAAATAAGATTTGTTATGACCATACATCTTGATTGCCACGGAAATGATCGTCTAAATTGGAGAATATTAGATATTTGTTGACAATTTTTCGTACCAGTTTGCAGTACAAGAAGCTGAGCGGAAAGTATTACGCGTTTACTTCCGATTTGGTTTGCACTAAGATGTAAAAATCTATGTTTTTATGATAGCAGCATGTTTTGGAGGAATATTTTATACGAAAATGTGTGTATTATTTCAGACAGTCGGAATTCATTGAATTGTATTTAAAAGTAAAGATCGCTATTGTTCCTTGCTCAACTTTGCTGGTTGTTTTTGAGATATAAATATATGACCATTTGCACCACAAGAAATCAATAAAAACCATCAACACTGATAAATAATATAATAGAGAAAACAGCAGCTTTTACTGATAATATGTTCAAAGCACTTCTGAACGGGAAATTAATTTTTAAGATATTTCAAACTGTGCCCGCAAGTATTATGCTCTAAACAAAGGAAACTGTTCCACAAGCTCGTACACTTTATTAGACAGACGAAGCATAGAAGTGACCTTTTTCCAAGAATAAACCTCAAACCTTTTCCTGCAGCCTTAAATTTATTATTACTGGGTCGATGTCACTGCTAGGTCTCACTGGTATTTACACGACCATATGTCAGGGATTGCCTGACAAGATTTCTTTTTCACAAATTGTTTTTCAGAAATTTGTTGTATTTATTTTAATTTTAATTTTAATTCTTTACCCCTGAAAGTATGCAAGTTTTATTCGTTGTACAGCACACATATATCTCCTTGCTACTTGATTTTGCTTCCTACTTGGCATTGCTTGGGTATGTTCATACATCAGTATATAAAGAGAAGGGTCATTTTTCCGCTTCGACTTTCTTTAAAGATTTTAGTAAATTATAAAAGATCGCTTTACCTCTTAAAAACCCTAACCAATTGCTCGTTCCGAATGATCCTTTTGTGGCTAGTTGAATTTTCCGCACATTCCAAAAAAGTTCTAATTTGGAATCTTGTGGCAGCAAAATAGCTCGCCCTAGATCCCTTACATCTCTTTTCTGGTATAAAGTAAATACCAAATTTTTTACTTTGTTTTAAGACTTTGTTACAACAGTGAAGGGACCAATAAAAACGACAGCAGTTTCGGAAATTAAGAATTCGCAAGATTGGAATACGATTTTCGTAAAAAGTGACAACCAAAAAAGGTCTTGGCGTGCTTTCTGAACAAGTACTTCAGAGTACAATTCAATGTTAGTAGCTCTCAACTAAAACGTAAACAAGATAAAACAGGTAACACTTTTATAAAAACAACGACACCCACAGGATTACATGTACCTGGATTGGGATGAAAAAGGACAAAAGGCTTTTTTAACTATAGCTCTTTCATTTAAAAGTCGGAACAGTTATTTTCTGTAACTCTTTTTCTTTTTTATTTGTTTCAGTTGATAGATGTGTGGTATCTGGCAGAATTGATCAGTGTTAGTAAGTTAAGACTTTATATTGCTATTTTTTTTAATAATTATACAAACTATAGTACATCAAATATTAGGTTAAGAATGTATGCATATTAAAGCGTATAGTTAAAGTAGCCGAAAGTCTTCCTTTTGATTACTTTGACATTGAAATGTCAATTCGGATCAAGTTAACCTGGATCAAACTATACTGTGAACGCAAATGTGCATTAAATCTGACGTCATAATGAGTAACGTTACTTATGGTCTGTAAACTTATGCGTTTCAAGTTTTATTCGGGTTAACCCATAACCCCAACATGTTACCTTTGTACTTGCTTAAGTTGATCCGTAATAAGTTATGCCTAGTGTGAAATCATGCCTTTCATATACTTTATACATTTGTCCATATAATCGTGTCTCGATATTCGTCTTTGGGAATTTTTGGAAGACGATCTTATATATTATCATTACCAGGTAAATGATGATTATGACATCACCAGATAAATAATTGTCACGAAATCAGCAGGTAAATGATTATTCTGACATCACCGGGTAAATGGCTATTCTTACATCACCAGGTAAACTGCTTTTCTGACATCAACATGGTAATGGCCTTTTTTCAAATAAATTTAGATAGAAGAGTTCCTATTTTTGACTGCATTTGTTAATAGTCTAAGCACTGGCTTCTTGATTCTAATGATGCCGATGAGAGGTTACTCCTTTAAATGTACCTTTCATATCACATATTCACCATATGTATTCATCTTTAATAAACTTGGTATTTTGAATAGATTTACTGCCATTAATAAACAAGCGCATTTCATTTTCGAAAATTGGCATTCCATCCCTTTTTTGTCATCATGTTTCTATGACAGTTATTATTGGTAATTAAATTTCCTATGATAAGCGGTAATTTTTGATAAAATTAGGACGTGCACAATATTAAGCAAAGGTTTCTGTGGCTTATACTATTAATACAGTGTAATTTTATCGTCCAAACAAATCTAGTTTATTCACTGCATTACGAAAATTTTAAAAAACTAAAAAATATCAGAAATTTTCAAATCCACGTCATTTTAATGATTTTTTGTATCAACATATAAGACATAAACAAAAAAAAAAATAAAATTAACTTTCATATTTGATTATATCATATATTAATCATGCATTCAAACAATATAATATTTTTATTTTCTTGTTGTTTGAAAATTAAGGATAGTACGTTTTTGTTATTCAATAAAAGTTAAAACTAGACATAGTTTCAGAAGCTAATTACATATGTTCCTTTTTCAACAATACCTTTTTTGATTTAATGTATTTTTATATTTCATTTAATGTCTTCAGATTAATTAATTGTGAAACGAAAATAGATAAAAAAAAAAAACACAGTAGGGTGGAAAACACCCAGTGAAATCATAATGCATCCGGATTTTATGCTTGTTTAATATATTTAAAATGTACAAATACGAATTTAACATGATAAGGATTAGTCCTTGGAGGTGCACAGTAGATCGTGCCGGGCAAGTCTGACAACTGAGTTTTTGCTTCCGAAAATACCTAAAACACAAGGTTTCTGAATGATTTTATCACTTTAGTAAGAAAATTATACTGTATTTTCACATTTTACCCCCTGCTTACCTGGGCTGGATAGGGAATAGGTAAGAGAAGATTCTCCTAAAGGGTTTATATCTTATCTGATTCAATAATTTATATAAAGCATCAAATTCAAGATAACCAATACTGCGTGTGTATATATATATATATAAGTATGATGAACTGCAAGGAATAACCTTCCATCCGTAACCTTAAAGCCAATAAGAAAACACATCTAGAAGGGACAACTACTCGATATTTAGAATTTAAACTAGCACACAGAATTTCTTTTAAACATCTTTTAATAATTTTAGTGAAACAAAATTGACAATTGAGATGGTAAATGCATTCGAAGACCTCAGGTCAACAAGAAAAGGCATTAACCCAGTTTTATCTTCTAAAGTATTTTCGTTAAAGCAAGACTCGAACACAAACCTTATTGGAAACCAAGGTACTGTACTCCACCTACTTAACCACTAGACCGCCTCCAACGGGACAAATAAAGTTAACTATAATCAGACTTGTTAAAGTACATCGATTTTTTAACGATATTCATTTTGACACACAAAATGTTTTTTCCTTGTATTCATTTATATAAACATTATTCATTGGAAGGCGCATCTTGTCTTGAAGAATCTGTTGTAATAGGAGTAACAAAAGGCTCACAAACATCGGTTTCAATCGAAAAAAAACCATTGATTTAAATGACAGAGAAGAAAACGGCATCATAACTAACATTAGCTAACTTCTCAGACTTTGACTTGGATGAAGAGAAAGTATCCAGATAAGTCAGCCTTCTAGTTTCCTCTTTTAACTAATAAATAATGACCAAAGTCAGTGTGCATGTATCAGACTTAAAGGTTATTAATGTTAAAATATATTTGATTTTCTTCTGCAAGAAACACTTACTTTACACAGCCTAAATATGTGGGGTGGGTATAAAAGATACCTCTTGTTCCTCTATTAGTGTCTCCCTGCTAGCAGTCTAAGTATTAATTTATTGTTTGTTAACTAGTTCCCGTCCTGAAAATATTGCCCGTTGGACGTTAAGTAGCAATCAACCAGATTTGCCAAGCAACAGCCTTCTTTTTGCCTTGATTGAAGTTTTCTTGAATTTTTAAGAGGTCTAGGTTTTATTTGATAGTAGTATTTTGAATGATCAGAAAATTGATAAAAATGATAAGTATATATATTATAAGGATATTTACACACTTTCTGATGCACATGTCTCCTTTCTGTTTATCATTCATCGATCATTTAAAACTAATCCACAATATTAATTATATCCATTTGAAAACGCGCTTGACAAGATAGACCGACGACAGCTTAGGTGAAGCTTGCTAAGGTTAAAATAGCTGACAAAAGAGCCATCAACTGAGGTTGTCTAGCCGACTATTTTTGCTGGCCAAAAGCCTCGAATATAACTATTTCTTGTTATCCTTAACTGAAATTTGATTGTTAATGAATAGGGAGGGATGGTGTGTTCCAGAATAACTTATTTCCTGCTAATATCATTTAAACTGATTAAGCTTGACCTTTAATTATCTATCTTGCCTGACATTACGAAATGGTTATTTTACAGTATTGTATGTAAAGATAGTTGACGCTGACCAATTTAATTTTAAACTTTTTTCTATCGACTTTAATACAATTACAAAACAGAACTTGACCTTTTTGTTTAATTTGCTCATTACAATAGTTTTTTTTTTACTTTTAGGTTCGTTAGAGAGCCTGTTGGTTAACAAGATAGTTAATTGCTACTCATACATGCTTTCAGAATCGTAAATTCAAAGCAACATCGATATGATATCTAAAATAAATAAAAAACGAAACCTTCCTAGGAAAGCGCTTTTTAATTCAGTAACATTGTTAATTTTGCATAAACTTTTATTAGAATGGCAATGATGCGTTAAGGAATTGTATAATTAAATTACGTAAGAATATCAATCCTGCTTTAAGATTGTGCTGTGTGAAGTTGTATACTCTGATTTGATAATCATATTTATAGTTTTAATTCTCCCACCGAGGCTCGAAAGTTAAAAATTTTACTATCTGACTGCAGAAAGTGAGAATATCACCGGTTAAAATTGTAAGATTCTCTAGTATTTTTGAGGAAGCGGAATACGCAATTTTTTAATTATTCAAACTAGTAAAATATATATATATTTTGTAGTGACTAATCATATGCAATTCATTCTTCGCGAATCGATGAAAAGAAATTTGTAATACAGACCCGAAAACCTAGAAGCTCCAGAAGGCAATCAGATCACCTCTCTTTACTTGAAAGATAACAGCTGTATTAATCAGTCATCATCCTGCATGGTAAAAGCGAAAAAGTAAATTCACGCGAAAAAATCCGTTTTCTTTGTGATAAAGAAATTTACATGCAAGAGTTCAACCATGTTAATTCTTAGATTTTTCACCAATATATCAAACATTTGGTTTGTCAAAAGATCCAACTCCCCAAGTAGACTTAATTACGGAAATCAAATATAACCAGTTGAAACATTTTAGAAAAGTCTGTCTTTTAATAACAAAAGTATGGTAACGGTCGTTTAATTACATAATAATGAAAACATAATCGTCTTGAAGAATATACCGATCATAGCGCTGTAACCACTCCCTGTCTCTTAACCCGGGACAAATATGAGGACTTTAGAATTGTTCAAAGGTTGATATTGAAAATGACATATAGGTACTAAGGATTAATATTTGTTCAACGGTTTAGAAAAATAATCGGCATACATACACATATTGCCCCTGTTTTCCATTTACCATATTGCAAAAGCAAGTATTCTAAAATATTTGATTTAAACTTTTTCTGTCGAACTATAAATTGAAACTGTCATTCATTAAAGCTGATGAGATGTACATATAGCATACCCAAAATTGTCCATATTTATTCATTAGTTGTTCCTGCCGACGGATTTGGCTTCCATATTGATTTGTTTGGATTTGAGTAATTTTGCCTTATGCTTGGATCTTTGAAAAGGGAATTCAAAGATACCAAAAGGGCAGACATAAATCGTTAAGTCGGAAGACAGACAAGACCATGG
>JAULBM010295369.1:0-15305 GCA_032357055.1 Geukensia granosissima | reverse complement strand
GTTTATTTAACAAAATAATATAAACATATTACTGATTTCAAGAGTTATCTCCCTCAACCCAGGTCTACCACCTTAAATTTCTGAAAAAAAAATCTTCTATTTCTTACATTCTCTCCTTGTACATCTTGTACGGACTGACTTCTGGAAATGATACGAGGGGCATTCTTTTCCAACCATAACTCTGCAGCTTGCTATAAAAGTTAGTTTTCAACCAATATTTTAGATAAAGCACATGAAGTATGCAAAAAACAAATGTAAACTCCACATATTATTATGGTTAATATAAGCTAAAAACATATTTCAAATTTCAACAATAATTTATGCTATTAATTATAAGATAAAAAAAACAAAATTTAAGCTGAAGCATTGAGGAGACCTTTTTAAATATGAAAAACAAATTTCAAGCAAATTTTACCTTACAGAAAAAAAACTTAAAAATTATTTATGAAAGCAGAAGTCAACCTCTGTCAAATGCACATTATGTTAATAAACAAAACAGTTTTTGTTAATAAATGCAATTTCCAACAAGACATTATTCAACAGATTAATTGAAGCAATGAAAATGATTTTTTAATCAATAATTTTTGCATCAGGGGGAGATAAACTCTTCCATCATGGGGAGATAACTTACCCTTGCATCTTTTTCCAGATCTTGCCCACTATCACTGCGACTGAGGGTTGATGCTGCAATCTGTCTGGCTGTGTTTTCCAACACATCAATAATATCCTTTTCTGAGATCTGTGATTGCATGGACTGTCCTGATCCTAATATTGAGAAATATTTATTAAATATTTTTTTCATTTTTCTGTAAATTATATTGCTTAAAAGATTTCATCTAAATTTGATTACTGAAAGCAAATCAGCATAAAAGTTTTCAAACACAGAAACATACAAAAAAAATCATTTTGTTATGTTATCATAAAATAAAGCATTAAAGGTACTGTTTTATTAAAAAAATAAGATCAAGATACAGATTAATACATAATTCATTGTTTATACATCTTAGGCAAAATAAAATAATTTTCAAACTTGTCCAACTGAAAAGGAATATGTATCACTATTATATCCACAGGTATCTGTAAGAAAATAACCCTACAAACATTCAATCATAGGCAAAAAAAATCATGTTGAGATGGATTTCATTTCATTTATGCTCTCTTCAAAACAAGCAGTTTGACAATTTTTAAGAAGCACTACATATAATATATCATACAAAAAAACTAGCCATACAAATGCAAAAAATAGTTGTTTTATTAATTGTGAATTAATATATATTGTATAATAACCTGTGAAATCAAAACAAAAGGAACATAATTCTAAAATACAATACAATTGTGATCGGATTCTGTGAAACATGATGTTCAATAAATGGGGTTCCAACACATTTCAAAACCTATCAACAGATCAACAAGTCAACATATATTAAAATGTTTTCAAAATGTTTCAGCTCAAGTGCATTATCAAACACATAAGAAAAATATAATAAGGCCTCTCCAAATTAAAACTGTAAACTTAGAAATTATTTTGCGCATGTTCGAATGCCAATATACTGCAAGTTTTATTCTTTGTGGCTTTTAGAAAGATTCTTCGGATTCCCTCACATTTTTAGAACTTTTATCACTATTCCAGTATTGGCTTGCTCACTCCATTTTATTACAAAAAATCTGAAGAACTAGATATTAATTTTGAGTGACCTAGTGTGTATTTGCAAGATCTTATTTAATAAAAGTCATGTTTTCTTAAATGAATTAAACTGAAACTTTTTGAATAATTTCTTACAAAGGGTGAAGGCAGCACAAACATAAACACACACATCAAATTTCACGGATGATTAATGGCTGACCAAGAATAAATGTAAAAATCAAAAAAATTTTAAACCAATTTGGAAATGTAAACAGTAAAACCTGTCTGCCTGACCACTTGTAGTACCCAATAGCCTGTCTTATGTGACCTAAATCACTATTTCTCTTTATAGTGCACTTCATATTGTTTCAACATGTATTAAGTGACAAACTGTCTTGCACGACCTCTTTTCAGAGTTCCCTTGGAAGGTCAAATGAGGCAAGTCTGACTGAATATTGAATATTTTTCATGTTTAATTAACATGTTAAATACAAACAAGTCCTACTGTTGGTTGGCTTAGACAGTTTAATTTTACCTGTCCAATCCAAACAAGTCTTTTTGAGTGGTCAGTTTAGATAGGTTCATTTTACCTGTCCAATCCAAACAAGTTCTACAGGTGGTCATTTTAGACAGGTTTTATTTTTGTCAGATTAGTAAAATACTGTAATGAAATAATTCCAAACTTCATAAAGTAAATATCCCTGTAAAAATTTAACAAAACCATCATTGAAAAATGAACAGTGCTCTTTTTGATAATCAAATGTTTGATGAACACATATCTTGTAAGACATTAAAAACTAAGGGTTCTCAATCTGCACTGACTGTAAGCAGCTGGGTTGCCATTTGAGAACCCAAAACCCTGTGTGCCGGGAAATGAACAACAATAGTGAGTTAATTTATCAGTCCATGGATTATGAACAACAATCGTGAGTTATCGCAGTCCATGGATTAGATGAAGATTGAATAGTGGTCAAATACACAACACAGCACTTTTAACTGTCTGAAGCATATATTTAGGGACAGAAAAAAAACTTTAATTTTCTTTGGAAAACAATTCTAAGAAAACAGTAGGAGGCCATAATGCTTCCTGGGCTTAGGAGGTTTTTGTTTTTTTGGTTCATTTTTTTGTTTTTTTGTTTGTTTTGGAAACTTTTTTTCTTTGTCTTAAAAAATTGAAATTTATGAATATTAACTTCTGCATGAAGAACATACAGACAAACATTATTTAAATCATAGTGAAAATTTTTAAATTACTGAAGATAATCAACTACAAGTCATCAAAATACCGTTAACTTAAGATTCCTGAATGTCTTTTAACAAGTTTTTTTTAATATGATTTTTTACGGTTTTTTAATTGCTGGATATCATTATAAAGGTATATGTCAATCAAGTGACACTTTAATAAACTATATAATATCAATATATAAACTATCTACATTCAACTAGTGGAGACTTTTTTTTTCAATTGTGGTGAAAAAAGAAATTAATACAAATTTTGTGAACAGTTTACATCGTTATAACATGTACATAAATTACACTGTGCTGTGATTGTGTAACACACATTCAAATACCTCCACGTTCACCAGGGGGCGCTGTGTCAGCTGGAGTACCTGAGGAACCAGCTATAGAGGGAGGAGGGTTAGGAACTAGGTCGGATCCAGTTGGGATGGAAATGGGTTTTTGGCTACCTGGTCTAGATGGCGCTACTGTTCCCAAAGGTGAAGGTGACTTTTTAGAACTCTTTCCATCTGATCCCTGCTCTTCACTTGGAGTATTCTTTCCAACAGATGGAGTCGGTGTTCCCTTTGACAAGGATTTCTGAGTTTCACTTGGCTTTGGGGATGGAGACCCTTCATCCACTTTTGATTCATTTTCTCTATCAATCTCTTGAAGGGGCTTGACAACAGAAGAATCCTGGTCAAGATGAATGGAGGTTCTTGAGACACTCTGAAAGGAAATTCTTGAACGTCTGCTATCTCTCCTAGACAAAGATCGGTGCTCTACTTCAGACATACTGGCTGGTCGGCCATCTTGACTTTTGACACTGTTTTTACTTGCCGAACGCATTTCTAACTGAGACATGCTATTCTGTTTAGTCAAACTCTTTTGACTGCTTTTTTTGCTCATTTCATCTATACACTTGTCAAACACTTCCTCTTCATGGCGTGACAATTTAGAAACATCGCCAACATTATCATCAGTGGCCTGAATGGGCATGTCAGGATCTAATCCAGGGGTATCTTGGTCTCCATAGAGACTAACTTGTGACAATAGTCTCAATCTGCTTTCTGGAGCTGTGCCAGGTTTGTCGTGGGGGACAGAAATGGGGCTTACTTCTCCACCTAATCCTTCTTCGCTTTTTTCTGTGGCTCGACTCAGGAGCTGGGTAAACTCTAAAACGGAATGCATCGAATACATAAAAAGCTAGCAAGCACAAAATTTAACAGCCATTGGTGGAAAACAACTTTGCTGAATTACCTTAAAAACTTTACAACAAAGTCTTAAACAAGTGGACTTTTTAAAACTAGACAAGAATTGGATTCTATGAGCATAATAGTTACTAAAGATAAGGAAAATTCAGCTAAATCTTCACATAATAAGCCAATTTTGACCAATCAACTCTAGTTTTAAAATTATCTCAAAACTATAGAAACAATTTCTCCCTTAAAATCCTGTCAAAGAGAAACAATTTTACTCTTACAAAAAAGTTTAATATTCTACAATAATTAAGCAATAAACAATATCATTAAAGAAGGGAAGATGTCATATTTGCCATAATATTTTTTATGATAACTAGTAAAATATTTTTACAAAAATATGACTAAATTGATTTAATATGTAAGGTAATTTTGTGCAAAATCTACAAAATATTTGCCCTTCTAAAATCACCTAGTTTGGTTTTCTTGAGCCAAAATCTAAATCAATGGCTCAAGTAAAACCAGAACAGACAGGACAAACAGATGTGATTATTATGGCAAACACAACATTTGAAGTACAAAGTTAGCAAGGGAAATAACTCATAAATTGTACCCAATTCAAACTCAGTTAAAGGGAGATAACAATTAGAAGAACAGAATATTATTCTAGCACAAAATGGGAAAGGAATATATAACACTCAGAGTATAGCCACAAACCATATAAGTTATACCAGCCATTCAAATTGGCTACATGTGAAAGGGGAATAACTCAGTGATTTAAAACACTCTTGGTGGCACACAAAGGGATGTAACAATGTGAAAAACCATTTTCCAAGGGAGATAACACTGCTTTTTTTTTGTCACACTTTCTACCTGTACGAAAAGCTAATGCCGGCAGACTGCTGGCTCGATTGACCTGGCGAACAATGCCATCAAACTCTGGGTCAGAATCTCTCGGTATATAGCTCCAGGAACTCATTGATAATGTGGCATCAATGTCACCAGCAGTATAGTCTATTTCTGAATGTTTCAAAGGGAGATAATTAATTGTTTAATATAATGGGAGTTTTATAAAATCATTTTAATGTTAAAATCCCAGAAACATTACAGACAGGTTACATCATGTTAGTAACTTATCCTTAATAATCCTTACAAGGGGGATAATCCACTGGCACAGTATTTTTTTACGGGTCTCAATCTCAGTAAATTAAACTTAAGAAATTTAATGTTAACAAATAATAAATGCTTTGAGCAGTGTATTCTCTTTCTTAAAGTTTCAATTTGTGATAAATATATGATTGGAGGTAATTTATTAACAAGGGAGATTATAAGGAGGGTAAATGAGAATAATTTAAGAGAGATAATAAAAAGAGAGATCAATAATGGATATATGAGAACAATAATTGATTTGCTTACATGGGATGGTCCATTTTAATATAAATGTAAGTTATATATGGTCAAAAGTGTTTGGAACAAAGAAACAAAAATCTGCTGAAATACTGCAGTAACTGATGAGTCTACAGATGTCATTACCAATATCAAAATAGATGTGAATGTCAAGTTAATAGTCTAGAAATTTTCCTGAAATATATACTAATGAGCAGCTAATCAAACGTGTCATAATGTCTGTATAATAAGGTCATCCAATCAAAGTTAAAATATGACATAAGCTTGATCTATGATTTAGAACTTAAAATTCTGTACATATAATTTGTAATGTTAATTATTATCATTTACATATAACACAACATTTCCACACTTTCTGAAAACAACAGAAATTACAAAGTCTTAAATAATGTGTCATGACACAAACAGTCTCATGACATTCTACAAACAAATAAGAGAAGTACACAGGCAAATTTTGCTCACATTAATTTAACATGAACCTTATTTAAATGAATTTCATATGAATTGACATAGATTTTACTTCCCACCAATGTCATGTGAAACTTTACACATGAATATTTCCATGTGGAAAATCCTTTTGAAATTCATACTCAATTATCATCAAATTAACACAAAATTTTTGTGCGAAAATCAACTTGCAAGATGCACTTTTCCTACTAGTTTGCAAACTATATGTGTTATTGCATAAATACACACCAAGAACAATCTGTATGAACAACCTTGCAATTCAGTCACCCTTGACCTAGCAAACCACTTCCTATACTTGCATTTAACAGGAGCATTTAACAATCTAAATCATCCAGACTTATGGCCACAGATATACTTTTAATCAACATTTTTTACAAAAATTTGCATAAATTTGCATAGCATTTCAAGGCCTGTAAATTATTTTTATAGTCATATCCTAGTTTTTTTTTTCACAAAAACTTTTCAACCTTGCAAAATAAGCCAAAAATATTTTTCAAAAGATTTTTATTATAAAAAAAGACTTCAAATTTTATCATTTAATATACAAATGTACATACGTACATGTACAGATGAACTTTGATCCCTTGAACTCATATATTTTAAACACCATGAGAAGCTTAAACCAATTGGTGACCCCTGTTTGGTGTTGCTTTTGCACTATCAGGTGATTTTGCTGTGTGACATCAGTTGACGCATGTTTGAAAATTGTTCCTAGTGCGTGGGATATCCCAAACAAGCAACATCACAAAACAATAAAATCTTACAGTGCAGCGGCAACGACATGTGGGAATCACCTGTTAGAGTAATTCAATTAACAGTCCATTCAACATTCTTTGAATGTATTTGAACCTCAATATTTGAAAAGTCCAATAATTTTGTTTTCTTTGTGTGTTTCTGCTCTAGGAATAAGATTTTTGAACTTCTCTTGTTTTATCCATTTCATAGTAATGGATTTTTTTTTTGCCTGCTTACCCCCAATTTTCTTTTTATTATTTTGCAGAACAAACCTTAAAGAGCCAATGGAGTAAAAATTTTTAAATTTTAAGTTTAACATCTAGAAGTTTGATAGATTGAACCTATTAACTTGATCTATCAGAAATCTGACTAAGTTTTATAACGTTTCAACATTATTTTAAGTTTCTTTGAAATCCATTGGACAGTTCAGGAGATGTGCTTACAAGGTATGTGGACAGACAGGCTAATTCATATACCAGTACCCCTAAACTTTGTTTGCAATGGTATAATAATTCCCTAGGTCACTGGACCTCAAGTTTGAGTTAAGTGATCAAAGATAAACTGTATTTTTTAAAAAACTATTTGTAACATCATAAGTCTGTATGAGAAAGACATGTGTATCATTAAAACCTTTCACCAACACGAGCACGACACATCCATAGCGCTGAGACAAACCTTCGAAGCCCTCATCTTTATCCTTGGATGATGAGGCAGAAAAGCGCACTGATTTATTGAGTGTAGACATAGTATTTGATTTAGCTTTTAAAGCTGGTGGTCTTGAAAAACTTCGCCTTTGTGTTATGGGTGGTCCCTTTTCTTGTGAAAAAAACATAAGGAATTCAATTTAAAAATTTGCTACACTGAAAAGATATTTCAATTTTGCCATTCCTAACTGCAGCAAAAAAACCCAAATATTTTGAGGATTCCTGAACTTCTGAAAAATATTTAAAAAATAAACAATCAGGATCTCAAATCAAATTGCTATAAGAGCATAAGAGTGAAAACTGGAATTGAAAGCAGAATTCTACTAAAAATAAAATATCTTCAGGGGCTTGTTTTGTATTGTTACTTTTTCCTCTATGTAAAAAGGTATTGCAAGGTTTTCGCAAATAACCTTCAGTGTAGGATTAGTTGTAAGTGTAGAAACTTTTTAACACAAGTTCAGTCATCAGTATGTGATACGGGAGCTTGATTTTGTGTTCATCTTCAAAAAACATAACATAACAAATTCTGTTAATATCTTCATGTTGAGGTTCATTGATAATTCATCTTCTGCTGAGAAACATCCATACAAGCTTTTGTAATGTTATGAATGCCGGGTAAAATGACCTGTAGAAGTTGAATTTGGACTGTCCTTTAGTGGACTGTAGTCTTATGGACAATTATGCCACATCTCCTATTTTTATAAGTTTTCCTTACAGGGGCAATTCTAATTTCAACAAATGCTATAAGTACCTCGTTTATGAGCATAATTCCTCATATCCTCCCTTTGGATACCTCGTCTTCTCTTCCAGACATCTGGTTCATCATCCGATTCCTGATCACTTACAAAATCTGTCAATCAAAAATCGACCAATGATATTACTGCTAGCTTTGTAAAATAAAGTGTTCATTTTTGGTTTGTCTTACTAAATGTATACTTATCAATTTGAAGTGAACATTATGATATTTTGAAATATGTCAACATCTGAACATTACATTCTATTACCGATCATGTTGAAAAAGTCATATTCATGTTTTTTTCACATAATTTCACAAAAATAATTAGCATCTGCAAGTTTTGATTAAATAAATTCCAATCACCAAAATAAGTGTTTTAAGTAATTCTTCACTACACCAACTTAAATCTACAACAAAGACCTTCCCATCAATACAAACATAAAAAGCTGAAGAAGAAAGAGCAATAAATCCTTTTCGGTGCATCCTGTAGGATTCTGTAAGGCAATAAAGCCTTTTCAGGGCTTCCTGTAGGAATTTTGAAGGCAATAAAGCCTTTAAACAGGACTTTCTTTAGGATACTGAAGGACAGGGCAGTTCTAGTAGGAAAAAAGGAGGATTATACAAATTCTCAACATCCTTTCACAAGCTATATTGAGAAATACAAACACTTTGGAGGGTTTTGGTGCATAGAAAGAAATATTTTAAACAAAATAAGAGGTGTGAATGGGTTTTGGTGCATCAAAAAATATTTTAGGAAGGAGATTTGCAGTTGCCCAAAAGATTCGTGCAATAAATTTTTTTCAATAAATGAATAAAAGGGTAAAAAGTTTATATTTCATGTAAAATTATGAAACACTATTAAAAATAGTCCAGAATGTGTAATTATTTCACCTTGCCATGAATATACACCTTGCAAATTTCATGATATAAACACTGATTTGCCCATGTCAATTTTACAATCATGTATACCTTTTCTATATTTGTCAATTAACTTTTCAGATAAACCATAACCTACAAAATTAACATCACAGTAACGTATGCTTCATGTCCAGAAACCTTTTCTCAATGGGTCACATAAATGGGCAGGCAATAATGATAATGTTATATAACCTCTGTTTATATCAGGTCACGTAAGCTTGGGGGCCATTGAAAATCAAACATCCTCAAGATTTGGAGGTTAACAGAAAATGAAAACATAAAGGAAGACAGCATAAAAATATTTCCTGTGTCTGCATCAGTTTAATAGATGGATTGATAGTTATTGCATTTTCCTGCAAAAACTCTACGTCACTATACAAATACTTAGATGTGACAATATCAAACAACGCAATTTGCACCGATCTACCAGAGGTCATTCAGACAAATTCATTCATGAAATGGAATGTGTAATATGTCATTAGAAAATATCAGCATAATTAAGTTCCTTAACTAACCAATCAACGGTTATACATGGATATCTGTAAATATTGGTACCTGATTTTTCTTGATGCCATTTTAGTCAATTTACAGACCTGGCTTCTGCCTAGCATATACTAATGGCATTTTACCAATTCTTGCAAAGTTTTGACTTGTTGATTTATATTAGACCATGTTTAAATTATTTTTTCCATTGTGATGTCATTAATTACACATATACAAGGTAACTCTTTAAATTGCTTTTTTATCTCTGTTTATTACCTCTCCCTAAGAAGCGATTGGCATCGCCCACATTCTCAATGTGTTGGTGCTCAGGACGAGCATGGGCCTCAATGTGGCCACCTACATTAATGGCTTCTCCATCGGGTGCTATGATTATGCTACCTTTCATAGAGCTGTCTTCTGGTAAACTACCAGCTAAATAAAATAAGAAAACTAAACATAAAAAACCAAAAACCGTGTAAAAATTCTACAGCGTGCAATAAGGTTACAATAGCCCAATTATATCTGGTAATAAGCCAAATTTGATTCTAAAGATAAATCTAAGGAGAAAAATAGATATGCTTTTGATTGGTCAAAATGTAATACCAAAATTATGATAAAATTTTGTTGGCAATTGGTAAATTCAAGATGTTCAGTTTCTGTAAAAGGTCTAATATCTTACGTAAATAAACTATTAACAACAAACATTGTGGGTAATTTCTGTCGCCCTTTTTGAGCATCAAATTTTCACATAAAAAAGTCATGAACCTACAATTTTATTTTCAATATTTTGAAGTTTACTATGTCTATATGGTTGTAACCTTAGTTTGAAAGGGGATATTATTCAAGGTCGAATTTTAGATTCATGTCAGAGTAGGGGTGCCCCTATGGAATTAAGGGAGTAGACCTATGTAAAGGGACATAACTTTTGAAAATCTTTGGTATGTTTATGTCAACCATTTTTATATATCTAATGTAAGCATCTTATTAACAAAGATTAATTTTGATCTGTATCAATTGAATGCTTAAAGAACTGTTTATATAACAAAATAATATAAACATTTTACTGATTTCAAGAGTTATCTCCCTCAACCCAGGTCTACCACCTTAAAATTGTGCTCATGTAACCATAAGAATATCACTGAAACAAGCAATTAAAAATGTTTGTACTTTTATAGCTTAACCAATATAATATACAGTCAATCCTCTATAAAGGTACCTCTTTTCAGCAAAACCCTGTCTTGTAAGGTCATGATGTATTTGTCCAATTATAAATATTTCTTTGTTTTAACCCTTAATTAAAAGGTTTCCTCTTCAGTAAGGTCAGATTTTCTTTGTATTTGATATTATTTGTTATGAAAAAGATCTCATCAAAGAGTTTGTTAAATATTTAAATTTTTGTGCTCTCAAATCTTTTTTTTTAACATCAGTTTGTAAATGGATGTTGTAATTTTAATAATTTGATCCCTGGCCATGACTTTTTCTCAATTAAGACCAAGAAAACTGACCTTTTCGAAAAGGTGACCTTTAAAATGGGGGTCAAATTTAAATTACAATGGGATATAACAAAATGTGACCTTAAAAGACAGGTTTCTGATGAAAAGAGGTGATGTTTAAAGCAGATTTAACTCCATTTAGGATTAACTCTGATATTAACCTTATTAAAAAATAAACTTTCTTTTGCAGGGTGGGGGTGGTATTTCTCTTACAATTGTTTAAAGGAAATCCAAAAAACTATATATCATAAACTTCAGATTTCATTTTCACTGAATTTTTTTAGTGGGACTGGGACTGGATTTTTTTACAAAAATCCAATATTTTCTTCCAAAAATGTTTGAAACATTTCATTATTACTTAGTTCAGTAATGTGTAAAAATGCAGGTTTCTGGAAGCTAGAATAAATTAAAATTAGAAATAACCCAATAAAGCATTGGTTCTATCTAGGAAATAAAAAATTGATAATGTATAATGTCTGAAAGGTTATATTAAAAAAAGATGGCGTACTGACTATTAACAAAACCAAATATAAATCTAAATCAACATAAACTGACAGTAAAAAATCAAATAAAAACTTCAATAATCTATCAGACCACCTTCTACAGAAGCAGTTAAATAGGGGGCAGCACTGGGCTGAAACATCATTTTCATATACTGTAAAACTGCTATCTACCATACCTACCTAAATGGCCGAAAGTTTTTACATTTGAATATCACCACATTGTATTTTGGGGGCTTTATAAGGCTTTTTCACAACTAACCTGGACCGACCAGGAGGGCTGATATAGATTAACAATGTAAAATCCATATCAGCCCTCCTATCAGCCCTGAGGGCATAATAATCAAACTAACTTTGTTCCATATTAGACATGCAGAAAAGAACTCATCTCTCTGAAATATGTGATAAAGCTAATTATCTAATTGTGTTATTAAATTACAAAATAATAAATTAATAAACAAGACTTGGTGAGCACATTTTTATTTCATATTGAATAAAGAGAGTAATTGGTGAGCAATATGTAAATATCAAGAGTTTTGAAACTTTTTTCTCATCAGATATGGTCATGTTGTACAGCTTATTTTCATGCGGAGCAACACCAATTTCCACATTATCACACATTGGTACAGAAAGAAATCAAATTCCTGGCTACATCTACCATCTTCCTATGAAGATTCACCTCAAAAAATATTACGCCATTCTATTGTCCAATCACTGGAAAGCATTTTCTTTATCACATAGTAATAAATTTTCATGGGAGAAATGGATAAAACTGACCATTTCTAAATTGAAATTAAAAGCTCCATCTACTTAAACCCATCTAACAAAAACCAAAGTACAAATGGCCAAACCAACTAACATTTCTAAAAAAATTATAACCCAGAAATTTTCCATCACCTTTTCTACAAAAATGACACCATTTAAATTTTTACTTGATTTCAAACTTGATGAACTGTTTAGAATTTTCAAAGCTCTCTTTTCAGCGGAATTCAAGCTTGGAGTCTGAGAGGATGACATTGATTTCTCATTCCCGTTCAAAGAAGTTTTTTCTGATACTTTCTCACTCTTATTTGAAATCCTTTCATTTTGTATTTGCATCTGTCTTTTGACAATCCCCTTTTTTTGAAGGCCACTTGCATCACTGTTAACTTTTCTAACATCCCTACTGCCCCTTATGTCCTTGTCAAAATTCTGATAATTTGCTTTTTCATTAATGTACTGGTCTTCCTGTTTTTCTCCTTTTGGTCTGGCAGAATATTTCGGATTGTCCTTCACTTTCCAAGTGAATTGGTCTTTACCTTCTGAGGAGCTGTTAAAATAATCATTGGCATCAAGTGATGGCCTAATAACAAAATTATCCTTACTATTACTAAGTTTATTATCATGCAGGAATTCCAGTAATTCACACTCTTCATCAAATTCATGTTCAACTGGTAAAACATCTTCCAGATTTATCTCCCTTTCAAAGTTAGAACTTGTTTTGGTTGTCTTTAATGGCTCAGTGTGGATATTGCTGTCTTCTCCAACCCTGACTCTATATTCACGCTTCTGAAGAGATTCTGCAGTTAAATTCGTCCATTCTTTTGTACTTAAGGAACTCATGCTCATTGTTAGTAGGTGATCTTTAAATTTCAATGAATCAGAAGAGTCACCCCTTGGGAGTGATCCTAGGGATCTTGAGGCATCTTTCAAAGTCTTAACTCTTTCTTCTGTCCCAGTGCTATGGACTTCAGATCCTTCATGATTTGTTCTTTTATGACTTTCATCTGAATTCAATCGGAAACTAACAGACCTTTTCTTTTTTTCAGGGCTTAAACTTTTGGCTCGTCTTAATTGCTCTCTTTCATATGCACTGTACGGGTCCTCAATACCAAACAAATCTTTGTTCAGCATCTCTATGTCTCGTTTCTTAACAACATCTGTATGACCATCAGTTTTTGGTCTTTCTATTTCTTCTGAGGGTTCTTCAATCAGAACTGACAAGCGCCTCTTTCTCTCTTTAGAATCTAATCGGAAACTTAGTGCTCGTCTTTTTCTATCTAGAACATAATTTGGTGGGGGAGGAAGAATTTCGATAATTTCATTTTTCTCTGCGGATATCTCTACAAAACTCCTTGACCTTTCTATGCCTTCTGTTTCTGTATCAGTATCAGCCTGACCGGAGTTTGTAATTTCATCAAATGATTTATTTGCCTGATCGGGATCTTTCTCTGGTATAACATGATCCTTACCTTTCTCAATCATAAAAGATTTTGGCTTATTATAATCTTGAACTTCCTCTATTCTATCAAATGTGTCATTTCGATCTTTGTGAAAAAGTTGGTGATCACCATCTGGTGATTCATCCGAAGTTTTTAAAATACCAGTTGTAATTAAACATTCATTTAACTCCTTGAATTCATTTGAAACAACTGTTCTTGGAGTCAATGCCTCAAAATAATGTTCATTCTTATTCCTATCCAAGTTCTTAATTAGCTTTTCATTTTTCTTATCCATATTTTCATCTGTAAAATTGGGTTGACAAAAATAATATATAGAAATGGATCCATAATAAACAAATAATATAATTTTTAAAACAACAAATTAAGGATTTTTGGTTCTTTTAATCTTATCAAGTCATATCCTGAATATGGTTGTTTCCGAAGTTAAAATCTTTTTAATATATAAATTAATTTTATAAATAATATTTGTTTAAAAGTTTAAATATGATAATGGTTAAATAAACAAAATTGAAGTTATTTGTTTCCTTCCCTAATATTAATGTCTCCAAAAATTTAAAAATCAGTAGCTCTTATAAATTTGTGTTTTTCAAAAGTTATCTTTTTGAAAGTGTGGTGTCCCATGAATAGCCTGAATTGCTATTTCAAAACGGCTTTGGCGTCAAGCAGAAATTGCATCTCAACAGGCAACCTAGCTATATCAACTAACGCTAGGTGCAGCACTGGGCAGGTACAGTACACAATGACTGGTTTCTTGTAAGTTGAAAAACAGTCCAGTATTCCTGGTACCAGTAGAAATGTTAACATATTGTTTACCTTTCGAGTGGCGCACCTAGTGTTAGTCGAAATTGCTAGGTATTCTTGTTTTGGCTGTCAGTAGAGCAAGCTGTCACATCCCATGGCAGAATCCATCTATAGATACTGGGAGAAAGAGGACTCTGCTGCAAATTTTCTCAATTCAAGCACCTGTTGTTAAGTTAAACAGGTTTTAGTTAGCAAGGTTCCCCTTTTTCATGCACTCTCCATCTTTCCCGAGAGTATTAAGTTTTGTTTACATAAATATACACACAATAAACTGCTTTTCACCTGTATATGTGTGTCAGTCATAAATATAATCAGACTTACAAAATAATTTTGAAAAAAAATCAGTTGACTGTATAAAAGACTTCTATCAGCTATCATCCAAGACAAATAAGTGAGGGGAAAATAAGTACTATAAATTCAGAAATTATCCCAGAATGTTTTTATCATCCTGAAAATTTAACAGGAGACTTGCAATCATTAAAACATGCATTCTGAATTTTAATTTGCAAAAAGCTATTTATAAAAATGATGGAATGACATGAAAAAACTGTCCTATATTTACAAGAATTAATTTCTGAACTTATAATAATTCTGCTTGGGAGGACTCTACTCTGATGGGATTTTTCAGTCAAAAGTTTGTTTTTTCTACAACTTCACACAGGATGGTTTAGTCAGGTATCAAGTTTAATCAGAGTCAGGTCTGGTAGGGATTCCCTAACACTTACATCCTTTTTTCGACCCTCGATCACTTTTCAGACTCTGTGTACTTCCTTTCCAGTGTGTTCTGATTGGTTTAG
>JAULBM010295339.1:0-15307 GCA_032357055.1 Geukensia granosissima | reverse complement strand
GGCGGGTTTTTCTGTGAATTCATCTTAGTTACGGCAAGTAGATTGTGAATTTTACGTAGAATGCAAGCCAATCAAAAGCAGTGTTACTAAACTATTGCATTAGAATAGACAAATATATTGACATCATTAACTTTCACATGTGTGATAAGCAACAGTTTTATCCCACTTGAATAATCAGAACATATATACCAATGACACTTTTGAAAAAAATAAAGAATAAATTGATTTTGTTCACAGCACACAAGTTAAAACTCGTTAATGGGTGACTTGTGGGAAATACTGATTATGCAATTTCAGGTGACAGTTTGTGCGAAATCTAAATACCGCACATGGAATGGACGAAGATCCTTTCAAAATATCTATTCATACATGTAAACGGTGTCCACAAATAACAATATTCCATTTGACATTTGCATGATACAATTGGCCAAATTATTTATGTGGTTGAGGTGAGAACAAAACGTGCCTGATGAATATATGTAATGGTTAGATGTTATTGTAACTGACTAGTTGATTATTTACCTTCAGTTGTTTGTTTCTGCAGTTGATTTCAATATTTCATATGTCGACGCAATATTCGCAGATGAACATGATGAACATAGCTGAATAAATATCATTTTGACTTTCCCATGTTTCCTGATAAAGGTAAATCGACACTGTTACAATGGACATTCCTACTGAGCTGTGTATAAACTAGTTAATTTGATTATATTTTCTTTATCAAATTTGCAATCATTTGAGCAAGTAGGGTCATGCATTGGTATTTCTACTTTTAAAATTAAGATATTAACTCTGTCTATTAAAATTAGGTAAGTGTTTGTTTAGACACAGTCATGTTTAATTTTCTTGAAAATTAAAATTGAAAACTGACAAAGAATGAATATTGACATTTTATTTGGTACCTCGTTAACAGGAACGCTGACGCCAAAATTTCATTTTTTTCTGAAAGCATACTATAAAAGCTAGCTGTACAGTTTTCATTTTAAAATTCTAGCTGCTTGTTTCCTTTTGTTGGAGGAATTGTGTATTTCCCTTAAACTTTTATAAATTAAGCTTTAATGATCTACCTTAAACCACATATTTCCTCTGAAAATTCAATAACATTTGATGGGACCTGGTTACTGTCGAAAAAACATAACGGAAAATGTTGAATTATCTTGATGATATTTGGCAAAAGATAAGATAACCAGCCCAGTTGCCAGGAATGTCTGACACGAAATTTATCAAACATGTTTTACAAAAATTTTCTGCAAATGTTAAAATTCTAAAACACTAAAAAATACGGAAAGGCCTCGAAAAGTATTGCACTTAGTAGTTGTCCCTGCCGTCGTATTAGGCATCGATTCCTATGTCGATTTTTGTGGATTAAAGTGCTTCTTTTGCTATTTTTGGATTTTTGACTTCCCATGTTTTGGTTGGAATGTTACTGGTGAGACGTTTCTCCTTGAAATGTACATATAGCATACTTAACTTCTCCATATTTATTCAACAGTGGTAATTGTGTATTTTACAACCAAATAATTTGCGTTCTCAATGAACCAAGTGCCGTTTATTCAAATATCACAAGTTTTGTATTGGAGAACATTTTGGAAATGAAGATATAAATTGAATAGTTGTAAATAATGGCTCAATAGTAAAGTTTAAGTAATTTTATTACATGCCAAAACATTCTGCAAATTCTTCTTATACTTAAGTTTTGTGTAGTGCCATCATGCTACAACTGTTTTATGTTAGTTCGTTAGCTAGTTCCAACTGCAGTGCATCCCCCTGGAATCTGCCGAATATGAATTTTTATATATTTTATGGTCTATTCTAAACAAATGTAGATGTTCCGAAGAAACATTTTTAGACAGGTTATATATATTCCATTCTAAAGTTAGATTTCAGTTTTTCAAGGTGAGTTTGTTTCCGAGAGACTTATTCTACCTACTTCAGTACAAGTAGTAATCACTAAAACTTTACCCTTACCTCTAACAAAAGGATAAGATTTTAAAAAAGATATGTAAAAAACAAGTTCCGCAATTCTGTTTTTGTAGCCAAAATTTAGAAAAAAATATGGGATTGTATGAAGCCTTCAGATATTTCCCAATGTTACCCGTTTCAGTCAGATTGCAAAAAAAAACTAACTAAGAGAATGTTTTGATATCAGATTTATTTTGTCACTACATCAATTATCTTTATTTTGAAACAAATGTGTTAGGATTTGAAAAATTTCCATCTTCAAAACAAAAAAAGTACCAAATAACCTCAAATTAAGTAAACACATTGTAGAATTTGTGGATGCACAAGGGTGATAAAATTATGCATTTTTATTTAATTGACAGAATTAACACTGATGTACTTAAATCTAACTAATATATTGCAAAAACTCTCTAAACATTAAAATAAGGACGGAATACTGACAAGTGCGATGTTTCGAGATTATGGAAATTTCTGCTAGTGCATGATTCCATCTACGTAACCTTAAACACATTACAATATTTTTCTTTCTATTTTATTAATTTCTGAATATTATTCTACACCATATATGACTAGAGAGAAAGATATGGAAGATATGCCAATATACAGGAATCTCGTTTAAACATTACGTTATCCCTTAAGGCAACTTATAGATGTTTGTAATTCATACGATTTTTTTCTTAATGTAAAACAAAGTTCCATAAATATTGTTATTATCAAAATACTGTACACGTATCCCGAAAAGAAACCTCACATCAACAGCACTTCAAACAAACATAGAAAGAACGAGATCCAAACAAAAAAAGATACTGATATCAAAACAATGAGAAATAAAAAACCAAGTTCTTTGGACATCTACTATGTGCAACATATTTTGAAGCTATATTTCATGGGTTTAGAATTAAAATATCAAAACATCACAAAATTCCCTCACGGAGTTTTAACCAACAGTGGTTTGGACCTAGTTAAAATACATCTATGCCTACCACTGTTCCATGAAACAGTAGTAGACATACACAATATCGTCTCTTCAGCAGTAATCGAAATAAAACACAGGAAGGCCGAGATCTATACACGCATGCAATATATTCAGAATGAATTTTCTCTGTAATTTCATGGCTTTAGAAATAAAGTAAGTCTAGAGATAAAAACACATCATTCATCGCAAAAATGATCAGGTAAGTATTGAAATTCTGGAAACAAAGATTATTTAAAATTTCGCACTGATTGCTAGATTATTACGTATCGTCTAGTGTTCCAGCCATATTCAGAAGGAAAAACCTAAATATGAATTAAAACACTACATGAAATATACCAGTACACAAAGGACCTATTTTGATATTTATTTTTTTTGGTAAGATATATGTTTATGAAAAAACTGCTTTATTTTTTTATCTTAATATTTTAGTTATATTAAGCTTGTTTGTCATATAATGTTCATACAGAAATTTTTTCCAATAGACCTAAGATTATAAAAGACACATCTGCAGTTGATGTAAATCCTATTTCAATCACAATATAAATAGGATTGTAGCAAAATTATCAATTGAATTGTAAAAAACTTATCCTTATAATACACCATAAATATGTCACATGTCCGATTTAAACATAAATTTGGACATCACGTTGTCAAGAAGTAAATCTAGGCTGGTAGAATGTAATAACAGACTCGCGCTGTAATAAATACTGTAGAATAATGTAAAGATATATAGCAGTACTCGCTGTTGTTTTAAGTAGAGAGTGGTTTGATCATTTAATTCAAACTGTATTTGTCTTTGTAAAAAGGAGATGTGGCATGATTGTCCCTAAAACATCCACAAAATGATACACTGAGTCATTATAATTGTAAAAAGTAAAGTAATTTTACCAAAACGTGTTTTTATGAAACAAAGATGACTTCAGTATCTGCAACTTTTGGCTGTTTTTTTAAAATAAAAGTTGAGTAACAAGAAGGGTTGTAAATGTTTCCTGGGTTAATATTTCCCCATTTAGAACAGAACTTTTTTTTTATTTTTTAAGGTCATTTAAGTTTACCTTTCATTTATTTTTGTTGTTGAGTGTCTTGTATACATTGTACGTCTTTCTTTCTGACAGAGCAATATATTGTACAATATGAGAAATATCATTGATGCATATGCAATCCTGCATATCTGACATGTAAACACATCAATTTTAACATATCAGATAGTTTTGACATTGCTTTTTGATGACATCTAAAACAGCGGATAGGAAAACCCAAAATGTACGTAATTGGGAAGCCATATCAAGGTATTTCATTCATCATACGAGAAATGTTTGAAGTAATACATATCAGAAATGTTGGGCACCCCAAAGATACTAAAATTCTCTCTGATAAATTAAAAACACGAAATGTTTTATTTTGATATGTGTATCAGCCAATCAGAATAAAAAATAGTCCATGACAGCCATGTTTTGTCCGATCGTGAAAAGGGACCTTCGGTCCAATGAGTTTTGTTTTAATTTTTAAATGTCTACGACGGGTTGCTGTGCTATTATCAATTGTCGCCATCTTATAAACCAACGAATTATCAATTGCCAAAGATAAATTATTCTTTTTTTCCAAATAGTATAGAAAACTCCAAAATTCTAAAAGAGTAAGAAGGCCCAATTCTATTGTATATTCTTATCTGATCTTCATGCAAATTAGACAAATATGTCTAAGTATAAATAATAAAGCATTTATTGAAAATGCATTGCTAAATTACTTTATTTAACTGCAAAAATTAAATCAATGTTTATAGATATATGTTAAAATTTCTATTCTGTAAATGTCTTCTTGAATATAATTGTTTCGCATAAAACATCTTTTATGTCCAAATCCCACTGATTATTGATCTCATTTCACAGAAAAAGGGATCCTACTAATTTAAGCCATCCATGTCACAGGTTGCATGAGCATGAGCATAGAAGACTCAAGGCTAAAATATAGTCGTTGCGTCATTTTATCGATTTATTAAGATTTCTTTATTAATTTACAATTCCGCATTTGCCCAGTTATTTTGATATGTTTTTACGTTATATTTTTCTGGACATTTTACAGAGTTTTATATTATATATGGATTGTTGCCTCGCCAAAAAAAGAATTACTTAATATTCAAATCCCTTAACTACACTACAGGACAACATGTTATTGTGCAAATGTAATTGAATTTTGTGATCCAGTAATAAAGGTTTAAAATACCATACATGAAACGTAGAATAAGGTTATTTTAGGAGTTAGAAATAAAGGATTCATGACACAAAAATCTGATGTTATTCGCAGAAGTTGTAATCTAAAGGCAACAACTTAACGAAATATAAAGCAGTACACAATTCAGAAAAGATGTTGATTGTGTCTTTTTGACACATTTTCCATCTACTTAAAAATATTCAAAAGCCAAATTAAACTGCATGTAAAGCGCTTTTCTAAATTAACCTTTATCAGACACTCTAGGATCTAAAAATTTATATCAATCATATCAATCAAAATTGTGAAGATTTAATTACATCATGAACCACATGAAAACATACGATTCTAGACGTAGTTCATAACTTTATGAACACCATTAAGCCAAAAATAGAATAAAAACGGGATATTGTACGATTCTCATTGATGTTAAGAAGTCAGTCCAGTGAAGAACATTGCAACACAAATTTGAACAAACTATAAAATAAAACTAAAAATAAAAGAACAAAGGCTTGGAATCCACGAACTCCTTTACAAAATAGTTGTTGGATCAGGTGCTCCGGAAAGGTAAGCATCACCTGTCCTGCGCTCAAACCCGTCGTGGAATCCTTCAACTTTAATTCGGGTTGACGTCATCCGAGAAAAGATCCACTTTTAATGAATTACCGGTAACAGGTCCATAACAAGGTGAGATACACTGATACCGAGTGTAGAACATAATTCTTACATCGGACAATAAATAGGAGTATACAACTTAGGCAGGGGTAGGCTTAATTGAACTTAATTAACAAAATATTTATTGGCTTCTTTTTTGTGTGTTGGCCAAATTGATTGATTGATTGTTGTTTATGAACATCAAACAGCAAATACTTCATGCATATTTGGAACTGAATTCCACATTTATGGTCAAAATAAGGTATAGTGGTGTTAGATAAGGACTTAAACATGGAACAGCTTTTGACTGATCCATATACATGAAGGGTAAATTAATAACTTAAATTTCTTATACCTTTACATATCTTCCAATGAAAAATATTGCAATAAAGCATCAATATTTTAACTGTTTTGCAACAGTAAAGATTTTCTATTGCAGCGGGCAACAGTTTTAAACCCGTTAAAAGTGTTGTATGTTGACCGCTTTTGGCTGACATGGTCATGTGATAATTTCTGATTGAAAAAGGTATAAAGAACAGTTATAGACTGAATCATCGAACAATATCTTGTTGTTCCTACGGTTTCGGGCAACAGTTCAGCCCTCAGATCAAACAAAACAGCTGTTGTCTGCGGATCAGTCAATAACTGTATACATTTTTGCAGCAGTCCTAGCCTGATTTTCAAAATCTACAAATGCGCCTCATTCTTACACACCGCTTGTACCTCCTGACGAAGAATCTGGACAACAAATCTTATAAGTTTTCAAAATCATCTGTTTTTCGGTGTGGTAAAAATCAACGTATTCTAAGCCACAGGGATTATATCAATACTGCAAACAAACGATGAAATAATTACACTTGGATGTGTCAGGCAAGTTGTTCCAGCAGCAGAATTACAAAGACAAAATTTACCGTTGTAGTGATCTTTTCTCTCATATAGACAATGTCACAGAATATGCTTTAAGGGCAATCAATATCATTATAAGTTGTTATCCAGGTTTACGGAATCGTGTATACCAGATACAGATTGTCTGCGATTTTTGCCACATATGTGTTAATCTTTGAATAAGAATGCTTGTCTCTGAAGGAAATACACAGAACCCTTTGCAATATGATAGTTTTTGAAATCACTTTTCAACATGAACGACATTCAAATCTTATAAGGCTTTTTACCGCGGGAAGTATCTATCTGTAACCTCGTTCATTAAGCAGCAAACGACTATTTTTTACAATCCAAATATAAAAAAGCGTATAATGGCAAAGAATCATATTTTCTAAAATCCGTTTTTGTAAATATTGTTTTAAACAACAGTAAAATTTACCATAATATATATATATTCTAAATTTGGCTTCATATGTTGACACATTGTTTCATTTTACTAAATTAAATTCAAGTGACAGTCAATTGATAAACATACATGTACATTGTAGTAAAACAAAATAACATAATCAATCATTTATTAACTTCATAAATGTGATGTTAAGGGGCAGAGTGAACTAAATATTGAGAAAGACAAAATTTGGTGCAAATACTCATTTTTTTACTGATTTTGATTTTTACCAACGCTTGCCCCAAATTAATTTACTACTGTTTATTGATTTATTGCATTATTTGCTTTAATGATTTTGATATTTGTGCATGCATGTAGAGGTGGTTTAATTGATGAAAATGTATCCTAAATTACTACTTTTGAAAATTCAATTTTTCTAAAATACTACTTTCGATATCATAATTCAACATGCAAATTGTTTTTTTCTTTTTAAACCTCTTTAGCTATTAGAAATAAATATAAATTGTATTTCAGAATTCGGAAAGCCTTTTGGGTAACTGTGAAATGGTTGCTGCCAACTCTGTCTTAATTTCATTTGCAAAATTAATTCGAAGATACTAAAGAGGCAGATAAAAGGCGGCCAACTCTGTCTTATTTCCATTTGCAACAATTATTCGAAGATATCAAAAACGTAGATAATTGACGGCTATCTCTGTCTTGTTTTAATTTAAAAATAATATTCAAAGATACGAAGGGGCGAACAAAAATCTTTAAGTCGGACGGCAGACAAGACCGCACAGAAGAACCTTAGACACCTGCTGCACATTTCACAATCTAAACCAAAATCCACTTTAAAGAATTTGTGATTAAATACTGCAAAACATCGTATGTATGTATTGGTATAACATAAAAATAGGAGATATGACATGATTGTCCATGTAACCGCCACCCACCTAACTACCGTCAAATGCAAACTTACACAGGTCCCATTACGGCATTCAACAATGAACCTGAGTCTACATCGTAACATTTCAAGCTGTTTACACGTACATTGTTTTCACCAATTATACCTCACTTCCCCATAACCTTATACCACACTTCCCCATAACACAAATTTTCATTTTTTAATTGAGTTGATAAAACAGGTCAAACTATATTTTCTGTAACAGTAATTGAAAATTCTTCTCGGATGAATAATGTTTCTACAAAAGAAACACTTACTGGATTTGTGTTTTAATTATTTTCTTCTTGACAATACTTACATCAGGTTTGACGATAAAATTTGTCGACAGGTTGTTGAAATTCAACTAACTGTGCCCCTTTGCAGACATATTCTTGTAGTGTTGTAAACCCCAGTATCTGGCCAAACTCTAAAAATTTCCTTTAAATCTGATTTAATTGATAAATCTAATAATACTTACAGCTATCTTGACGATATCTTTTCAGTTTGTTAACCGAACATCTCTAAATATATCAGTTAAAACATTAACAATATCATAACTTTAATATAGAGATATGATTTTAAAGTTTGGTTGCATTTGCAGTAAATTGATAAAAAAGGAAAATGTAAATATCCAATATTCAAGGCTTTTCGGCAACATGTAGAAATTTATAATAAACAAATTCGGATGATGTTTAGTGATCATACCGTCTTTTTTCTGTATTTAATCAGATGCTCATATGTTTTTAAGGTAAAATTGAATTTTTAAAATTAAAAAAAAGTACTTGGTTATTTATAGTTTAAGTGCATAAAGAGACAACACATTTCTTAGTGTAGATGACTTGTGTCGTAACTTTCCGGGAAAATTATGGTAGAACAGTTCAAATACTAGCATATAAACATTTTCTACTGCTAGCGTCCAAAGAGGTGCTGTAAGCCTACCTTATCAAAATGGAAAAATGCTATGACTTGCTTTATATCGGTGTGCTGCGGTGGTCCACTTTTCCTGGATACAATGTGCTAGTTTTGATACTATTGGATTAACTCCGGAAGATAAGTTGTAATATGCAAACACTGACTTATATCGGTCACTGTTCAAAAAGGACGGGTGCCACTAGTGGAGCAGGAGTTATATCTTGAAGTAGTGAAAGTGAGAAAATCCTGCCCGGCAAATGCTGTTTTCCAGTGAAAAGAGAATATTTAATTGCTATACAATTACTTAAATTATTGTCGGGGTCACATGTATCTGCTTTAACAAAAATAAAGAAATTTCTTGTTGACTCTATCGCATGTATCGGTTTCCAAAATGCTACTTGACAAGAGAAATACAATGATTTTCCTACCTATCTCAAATCATATTGTACCTTTAACAACTTCCGTTTATCCATCTTTAACGAAGATTTAACTTCAGTGGCAGTACTTATTTAATTTGATACTAGAAGACAGATGCTTCGCGATAATATAAAATAAATTAACAACTGATCAATATTGTACCGCCGACAGAGATGTTTAAACAGACACATATACCAACGACTTTAGACACAAACAGAAGATCAATCTTTAAGTATTGTATAATGAAAGTCCAAAATTCAGAATTCTGTTATGCCTTCGTTAGAAAATTGTTCCAGACTGACTGGAATTTCAATTCGCAAACCAATGTCTAGCTGAAATGTTATGTTACAGAATGATTTATCTGGTAAATATATTATTTCTTCTTAATGGATGATTGTTACAGAAAATGTTTCTGTAGGTCATTTAAAAAAGGAATCGCGATCTCATTATTTAGTGAAAATACATTAAAGTGAAAGGTGAAACCAAATCGGCATGCCAACTTTCTCTTTTCATACAGAATGCTCTGTATGAATATTAAAATGAAAAGATATGGTGTAAATATCAGAGAGTCCGCACTCCAACCACTTGAATAGCAAGGGACATACATATCTAGAGGTCGAAACAAGGTCTTTAATTGGAGTGGGATACCACTTCTTGTGAAAAGCTCTAAATCGCCAAAAAATTAATAGAACGTGTATCTTAAAATAATACTGCTCTTTCATGAATAATTTCAAATATGTTCATTTAAGAAAACATTTAATATAAAAACAAATGTATGAAAAATAAAGCGTTCGGCATATGTCATACTCACACTACTTTTTGTTAGAAACAGAGAGGTGATTGACAATGAAAGATTCGTCCACTCTAGAAACAAGACATTTGTACCTGCATGTATCCTTTATTAAAACAAAAAAGTAGGCCAAAAACCTTTGATTTATATTAGTTTATAATTGGAAATAGTTTAAATGGTAGTGAAATATGTTTAATGCTGTTGCAAAAGGAGACATTTACTTAATGTTTATAGCAGGCCTTTGTATCGTTCAATATCCTCATTCGAATTGGTTGAAATTTAAAAAGGAGGTAAAACTGTCCTTTACAGATTCATTCTGCTTTTGTAAGTCTCGTTAAGTGATATGTTGAGTTCAAAAAAGTGAATTGCCAACGTCTATGTACCGTTTTAGCCGTATTAAACCGGTCAATTGTCAAATACACTCATAAAGCCATTTTAAACCTGTTAGTTCTATTAACAATGCTACAAAAGTTTTACGAGCTTTGAAACTGATACCGATGTAATATTGAACTGACATTTGTGCATTTCGAAACGAAACTGCCTAATCAACGCGATTTCAAAATAGTAGTAATTTGTCACGAATTAATCAATTGGATTTTTTTTATTGGGGTTCGTGTTACTCATGGCTTAGTTCTCCGTGTTGTCTTTATATTATTTTATATAAGTATTGTATAGTGAAAGTCATTGTATTGTTTATCCTCTGATGAAAATGGTAGTTAGTTTATCATTTGTGTACTTTAAAATGTCACATTCGGTTATATATTAGGGTTAGAGAATTTATATATAATGATCGTTAATAAAATTGGTTGTGTTTAAGGGTTAGACAAGAAAGATAAACCAATCAGCTAATAATTGAACTTCCCAAACAAATGAATTATCACCGGGTTTTTACTAAAATGAGTAACACGACGGGTGTCACTAGGAGAGCAGAAGTTGCTTACCCTTACGAAGCACCTGAACTCACCCTGGTTTTTGTAGTGTTTGTGTAACTCCAGCTTTAGTTTTCAGAGTATTTTTGTGTTTTCCATGTTTGTCTTTCGTTTCATTTTGTTGGCAATGGTCTTGTCTGTCTTCCGACTTAACGATTTCTGTCTGCCCCTTTGTATCTTCGAATTCCTTTTTCATGTGAAATTTGATGTCTGTATTGCTGTCATGAATTCACAACGCTCTTGCTTCTGATGTAGAGGTAATCTTTAGTTTAGTTTGGACTTTTAAGTTAGATTGTTTTGGTTCTGATCTGTGTGCTTAATAAATATCATTGTATTGTATGCGGAGCTCCAACATTTTGACTTAGAACACTGCTGAAGTTTTGTAAATCAACGGAATGACCATACAGTGCTTCAAATTGTTATTGATATTTTGTGATACATTTATTAGCATGTCCATAGGAGCTACAAATAAAAATGAATGCTACGGAAAACTTCATACTTTTTAATTTGTAAATGTTTCAGGCTTAATTATCGAAGAATATTTACACTTGGAAAAAAAATTAGCAAACCCGTGTTTTTTTTCAAGTGATTCAGGAATTCGAAGATACATGTACCAAAGGCGCAGACAGAAATCGTTAAATCGGAAAACAGACAAGACCATGGCCAACAAAAAGAAACGAAAAACAAACATAGAACACACAACACTACACTGAAAACTAAGGCTGGAGTAAGACGAACCCTAAAAAAACTGGGTGACTTCAGATGCTCCGGAAGGGTAAGCAACTCCTGCTCCACTAGCGTCACCCGTCGTGTTACTCAGTAGACAAAGCCGATGTATAGTCACAATAGATCTTAATCACAACCGATATAGAATGGATTTCTATTCAAGACAGTGGGTTGATATCCATTGTCATTTGTGAAATGGATATCTCGTACTGATCAAACAAATTATGATGGCGAACGAAAAGTTTCAGGAGTGATAACTCTAATCTTTCCCTGAGAAACACTTGGCTCAGTAGCTTTATTGTCAGCTGCCACCCTCTACATGTAACAATAAAATCAGAAAGGAAGCACAATCCCTAGAGTAGGTATCAACTGAGACATATACACTCCGTATGCAGGTGCCGCTGGAATATTGCTGGACATGAACGGAAAGTGTAAAATCGGAAAATCAAAGTCATATCTATTGTCGTAAAGTTTTGTTCTTAGCCCGCCCTTACTGTCAATTTGTAGGTGTAAATCTAGGTAAGAAGCAGACCTTTTTGTTTCCGTAGTATTTTTTATTTCAAGTTCAATGGGATTGATGTGGTCAACAAAGTAACCAAATTTCGAGTTATTCAGTGATAGGACATCATCTAATAGCGGAACGTGAAATCAAAAGCTTTTGCTATCTGAAGAAGGCTCTGTAAGAAGTCAGCTTCATACGAATAAATCGTCGAGTAGTAGTATACAGTTGGTTCCTATTGGAATGCCGACAGTCTGTTAAAACACACGTTCGCTAAACATTACAAAAATGTTGTCAATCAAGAAATCTAGCATTCCGCAAATGTCATCTTTAGAATACTTTTTGTTAGAATCAGATTGATTAACAACAAAATAAGGTTTGTCCCCATACAACCAAATATTTATATTGCCAGCTTTTTAACAACACAGAGATATCAGTAAGATATATTCATGGTATTTGTTCCCTTAAAAAGCGAATATAAAGTCGCAATTGAAAATATTTTTCGTCCGAAGTTCTTATTTATTCTCCATTGTAGCGGCATTTGACTACATTCTAAAATATCAGCAGAAAGTATTCGATTGTTATTTACCATTGTTTATAACTTTTACTTTTTCTAAAATATAAAATTGGTTGAATTTTGAAAAGTACACTTAACGCTCACATGTCTAAGCATTTCGCCTTAATTTGAATGAAGTGATGCAATAGACTTACAAGATTTTTTTCAACAGATCAAGCAATTTGTGAATTTTACTGTATGATTGTACGTAATTTTGGAATTAACAATTACATTCGTGTGTAATTTTTGTAACATGACTTGAATGTTTACGACTTATGATTATAACCACTGCTGAGTATCAGTTGTTATAATAAGTGATTTTTTTGCGTATTTAATAAAGAGATGGTCCCATTTTATTAAATGTCGTTATCTGTTGTTTAGCGGTTTGAAAACATTAAATTACGTACGGTAAACTAAATCTCATGTTAAGGTTTATCAAAGATTTTTGTTTCTGTGATGAAAAATCGCATCTATGTCTCGTTAAATTGTAGTTCGTTTTTTATCTATGTTGACAAAGTAGGAAGTTGTGCTGTAACTCTTCTTTAATTGGATAGAAGCAAATATATGGCGTAATGTTATGGTTTATAGAAAAATGCCGACTATTTGATTGGATAATTAGCCGGGAATGTGCGTATAAGATTTATGGAATAAAACGGCGGTTCCGGCTTTCGCTTCGGCATTTCAGACTTCAATTTTAGGTCGATATTGAGCTTCCTACCTTCGATTCTACCCTAAATTTATTTTAGCTTTGCTTATTTGATCTACATTTTGCATTGAGCTTCCCAGGAACAAATCGTCTGTTTGTTTTCATTTTACATGACATCATAATAGCAGAATCGGAATCGGTAACTTTTCCGTGGCTTCAGTATGTATTGCAGAAAATGACGTTTACTGTATATTTTTTTCTTTTCATGCAAACAAGTCTTAGGAACATATGTTCTGGCTCTTGAGATTATATATAATAAAGGTCGGTGAGTTATATTCCATTTATTTCTGTGTTTTCCCATTGCATTGTAGACATATCATGGATATTGAAATTACTTAGTTTTCTGTTTTAAGGAAAAGCTATGCACCATAACATAATAGTTATTCAGGCCCAAGAAAGGGTATATGAGTTGGCATTCACGGATGATTAATTATATTTCATTTGGCTCGTGGAATATAATTCATCATCCGTGAATGTCACCTTAAATACCCTGTCTAGAGCCTGAATAACATATAATGTAAAGAATAGTTAATGTAATATTAACTGAGACTTCATACATATTTTTATTGTTTGTTTGAGGTTTAAAATCCTCATTGCAGATTTCTGCAAAATAGTACATTCCGGTAATATTTGACCATAAGTCGACCACAGAAAGTCAATGACTAAGAATACTTCTATCTCAGGCGTTATGAGCCCATTGCGTAACATTGAGTAACATCTCATCAGTAGCATTAGAAACAAAACGAAGGTAGTCCAAGATCCACACATAGCAAACAACAGCACAATTCAAATTCAAACAAATGGAAATGGAAAGCAAAATCCGATATCAGGGACTACTGCTTCATTTTTTAAATGATAAAAAGATTTAACTCCGTAGCAATTTACCGCCTCGGTGTTGTAATGGTTAGCGTGCTCGCCTTGAGTGAGGAAGTTCGTGGGTTCGATAATCGACCGGGTCAAACCAAAGACATCTGCTGCTTCTTCGCTAAGAACGCAGCATTAAGGACTAAGGGCAAAGAATGGTTGGTCCAGAGTCATAATAATGTGTCTGGTTAAATTAGCATGCGGACTGTTGCTTTCGTGGGCTACAATAGCACTTTAAAAATCCGGCTCAGCGTGTTGGTGTAGTACAAAGCAGGGTTCATTCATCATCACTCATAATTAACATGATCTCGTCCTGAATATGAATGAAATATTTGCCACTGGACGTTAAAAACAATTCAATCAATCAACTGTGGCAATTTTATGCATTATATTCCTAATAGTTTTTGCGTTGAAAATCTGCTATATTGTAAAATTTTAACTAAATACATCAATTTGAAAAGCAATTGGACTGGGTTGTTTTGTACCATCACCCAAACTCTGAAATTAATTTATTGGCAGTACCAATTAAGGGGACATGAAGACATATAACTGTAACAGGTTTTTCCCTGTGAATTGGTTTTTTTTTCTTTTATTATATTTGATGCCTTTTGATGGATGGAACGCCCTAATATTATGCCTTTGAAAACTTAAAAAAGGCGGTAAAGATACGGGCAACGTGATGCCTCTTTTAAAAGCTTTCTGTTGCTTTTCCAGGCTACCGTCTGTATCCTTCAGGTAGGGGACTGTATTATGTAATGTGAATTATTTTGCAAATAAGAAGCAAAACTTATAATATTTTTATAAATCTTAACATGCTGAAGCAACATTTATGTTCTTTTTAGTTTTTTGCATGTCGAATTCTGATGCACATATTGCGTTTTACGAAAATTTTCTA
>JAULBM010295328.1:0-15307 GCA_032357055.1 Geukensia granosissima | reverse complement strand
GACTTTTATTTGTTTGTGAGTGAATTGGTTCCGTTTATACACAAATAAATTCCTTTAAAATGGCGATTAATCCTATACTGTCATTTGGTGGGTGGCTGTCTCATGGACAGTCATGCCACATCTATTTTTATATTGAATAGATTAATGTTCTAACCGGTTAAGTAAATGGATTTTAGTGTTTAGGATTATTTTTCTAAAGATGGTTATGATTTTGTTTAAAGTCTTTAAGGTACGATTTTTGTTTAGTTTGATCGATTTTTTTAAAGTTTAATCTTTCTTTTTGTAAACAAATTCTTTAATTGACAAAAGGACGTCTAGTTCAAACACGTATGTAATTATAAACATTATTTAACAGTGTAAGCGAGATAACCGAACTTCGGCATTCTTCCTGCATTTAGTGGTAGGATAACAATCAAATTTATTTGACATGTAAATTTTAAAAAATGTGGCGTTTATGTCAATGAGACCAAATCAATCTGCTGAAAGTTTTATATAAAAAGTTCTCGACAAGGCCTTCAGCTATTGGTGACCCAACTGTTGGAGATTTCTTAATTGCCCTATTTGATAAGCTAAACCGAAATTTTGTAATATAACAATCAAAATGAAAAAAATTTAAAAACAACGACACAGGGCCAATCCAATAATCCAGAGTCCTAATTGGGACAGGCGCGTGAAATTTAGGGCGGATTTAACTGCTACTTATAGTTTTTAATGTTTGTTTATCGTAATGAATAATAAAATGAAACAAAATTATAATAAAAGGTTTTTTGTTTTGTTTAATGATTAATATATCGATAAACAAACACACAAAATTGGTAAACTTGTGTTTTAAAATACCCCTGCAAACACTGGCTGCAAAAACCATACAGGAATCTAAGTTAAAAACAATAAAAGGCCGACATGTCAGGTATTAAGCTCTACGATATGGTCTACTAATAAAAAAAATGTACACCAAACCAAATTTGCCACAACTTAAGTCAAAATATATCGAAAGTATAGCTATGAATTATGTCATATTTTATATTGTTGGAATTCTAATTTTTTGCCGCAACTCATCCTGCACTTAAAATTTTAGGTTTCATCAGCGCAAAAAAATTTCCCATTAACCCTCTATGTTAAATTTTTGACATTGAAAAAATCTGTCTCAAAATGGTATGTTTTTGTAGTTAATATCCAGCTTCAGTGTTATATTTATAATATAATTCTACCTTTTTCTTAAAATTTCATCTTTTATCTTTCATTAAACCACAAAAAATAAAAAATTCATCATGTCTTGTTATCTGAGACCATTGGTTAATTGCACTATCAATATGAAGCAAATTTTCAAAGTCGAAAACATTAACATTACACGCTATGGGAAAATTTTTATTTCAAGTTAAAATGAATTTTTATTCACAATTGCAGCTGCGACAGAAAATTAGACTTCCAAGGATATATAATATGATATATTTCACTGTAAATTTTTTGATACAGTTTCATTTATGTTGTGGCAAAATTCGTTTGGTGTACTATAAATCACAACTCGTTCGGGTGCTTTTGTTTGTACTAAAAAATACTTTGAAATCGGAGTTTAAATCTTATCTGAAAACCTTTTCAGTTAGAATATCATGAAGATATTCAACCAATTTTATAATAAATACTACATAAATATAGCTCAGGAATCATTTCCAAGTAACTGTATATATAAGTTCCATATCCAAAAATATTCCACTGAAACGCTGTTTCATTAAACGAACATTACCATAATGGGTATAGATTTGAGAAATTTTTAATTTTGTTTAAATTGGAACTGATATTGACGTTTTTTTTTGTCGACTTTATACAATAAAAATGGCATTGAAAATTATTTAGATTTTTTTCAAAAGATCGTTTCGACATACTTTGTTCTGTGCTTATCCCGTATCAAAAGGCTAGTAGGCCTCATGACTTGGAAAATCTTCTAAGCTTGCTTTCAGCAACTGCGTGTATTACGAATATTTCTCCATTTATTAACTTTTTTATCATGTGCACTTGAGATATTAGTATTCCGTACAGTGAGATTTTATTCAACTCATGAGGAGACAATGCGAAGACCCCTAGATCTGGAATTATTTGTCCGATTAACCACTGGTGTAAAAGGCGTCGTTTTACATTGTGTCCAAATATTTGTATAGTGACGTCAAGTTTTGGCGGGAAAATGCACTAACTGGCAAATTCATATGAATTATTTTAAGTATGAACTCACTGATGCTTCCTTAAATGTATATGCATTTGAAAGTTCTGCATAGTAACAGGAATCATCTAACCGTAGCCACGAATTTGGACAACCACCAGATATATCTAGAAATCAAAGAATTGAAAACTCAAAAATAATTTTTTTTAATCGAATTTTGCCACACCGTGTATTTTAAACGCACGCAAGACAATACAGTTTCATGCACTGAATATTACGCGTTGATTTATGGTTGCTACGAAATAACAACAAATGTATGAGATATGTGAATATAGTGTTAAAATCAATAAACCTAATCGACCTCGCGATTTATGAATAGTTTCACACTTTGTATAAGGGCCTTCCGTTATGCTCTGGACTTTTGTTCATTATTGAAGACAGTAATGGGACCTGTAGAAGTGTAATTCGTTCTTTTATTCGGTGGATGGCTGTGTCATGACAATAATGCCAATTCTCCTTTTTTATATTAATAATTTTCTTCTTTATTTGAATATCAAATCGCCAATGATATCTTCCCACTGTCGTGAATAACAATCAGTTCCTATACCGGTCGTGACTAACATCGATTGTGACTATACACCAGTTTTGTCCACTGGATATCACGACGGGTGCCATTAGTGGAGCAGGAGTTGCGTGCCCTTTCGGAGCACCTGAACTCATTCTGGTTTTTGTAGTGTTCGTGTTACTCCAGATTTAGTTTTCACTGTAGTGTTGTGTGTTCTCTATGTTTGTCTTTCGTTTCATTTTATTGGCCATAGTCTTGTCTGTCTTCCGACTTAACGATTTCTGTCTGTCCCTTTAATATCTTCTGATATCACCTACCCTTTTTCTTTTCAAAGTTTATTCTTATCTAACATTTTCTAATATATCTTTGGTGTTACATTGTATGTCTAAGTACATTTTGTACGGATTGGTTACACAGGTGCTTGGGCCATTTCTGAAGTAAAAATGACGTGAAGTTATAAATTATAGCAAAATCGAAAAATATTACGGGTCGCTTGGTCTTTTAGTGACAGAAAGTAAGAAAGCTTTTGATTTTGTAAAGTGCAAAATTATGACGAAGGAAAAACCCCACTTAAAGACCAATTAAGCGACCCGCAGCATTTTTCGATTCCGTTTAATTAGGTAGCTGCATGTATTTCTTTCACCACAAATTTTAAGAAAGTATAAAAAGGGGGTCCGATGACCCAAGCGCCTGTGATTGGTTGATATACGAATAGGGGAAAATCACTCCCGACTTACAAAAACGAAACGTTAATAACTGGTTACTTATACGCACAGCAACGTGTAAAATATGAGTTCATTTTCAACGTTGCAAGAGGTTGGTAGGGGGGGGGGTCCCGCGCACGGACGCACAAGAAATAAAATGTTATTTCACTAGAAACGCAAAATTAGGCTTGCACGTGGCATTTTGATCAAGATACGCAAAACACGACATATAACGACCCTCTAGCACGACAACACATGAAATAAAAGCGGCAAAAAGTTGCACTATAAAACCCTGTACCACTCTCTTACTAGTGTTTTATCATAAAACGTATTGTTAGACTATCTGAACCAGACTTACAAATCATGACTGGTTCAAAAACTTACCTTTAAACATTGCAATGACCATAATAATATATCCATGTAAGGAAACCATGTTGTTAGGATACGTACTACTGTATTCAGCTGGTTAAATTATCTTATCAATCTTCGTTTTCCTGTGACCTCAAAATTGCTTCTAGTTTTGGTAACCGCCCATGTGGTATTATGGTTAGCGTGCTTACCACGAGTGCGTGCGGAAAGTCGTGGTTTCGTTTCCCGGCCAACCCTAAACAAAAGCATAAAAATGGTATTTCCTGTTTTCGCGCTAAGTACGCAACATTTAGTAAGAGTGAAAACTGGTCGGGTCAGAGTCTAATGTGTCTAGGTAACCGTGGCATGTCTTCCTGCGGACTGTTGCTTTCGTGAGCTAGCACGGTAAAAATTCGGCTCAGCCTGTTGGTCTAGTACAAACAAAAAATCGACAAAATAAAAACAAGGTAACTAGTTAACAAAAATGATTTTATCAAGTATATAGTAACAAAAGAATTATAGTTTTTTGTAATAAATGCTGGGGTTACTTTTTATTTCCTTATTATTTACTCAAATGTAGAGTTTGTAAAGTGTTCATATTAAAAATCAAATTTGTTTTAAAAAAAACAAGGTTTCCTTCAGATATTTAATATTATATTAAATTCATTATAAGAAATTTGCATCATTCATGTCATTTACCATAGGCCTATAGCTGTGAAAGCATTTCTTTGAGATTAAGTCCATTCTATCCCACCCCCACCCCCCCCCCCAAAAAAAAATTGAGTATAAATCATGATTGACTGTCTAAGATGATAGAATAGCATCTGAACATCATCGGCCATTTCCGTCATAAAATCCGAAAAATTACCTCTTTCATTTTTGAAAGCCATTTTGTCTTTTTGTACGCGCGGCCATGTTGGATATCCAAAATTCGATTTATAACACAGAAATAGCAGTTCCGACTTAAAACTGGAAGAGAATGACCTTTTAATTTATTTAGTCAAAAATTGAAGCGTACATCATCTTCAGAAACATCGCAAACAATCGGTTTTGCCTTCCTCGTGTTGTTCTTGTAATGCATCTTACAAGTAACGGTCGAAGTTCACTGGGGTTCTCAATTATTTCCAAAGAATGACGGAAATGTTCGAGCGTGTTCCGATGGTTTATACGAGGCAAAACATAAAAAGAATTCGAAGATACCAAAGAGAAGAAAAAATATCAGAAAACATACAATAATGGCTAACACAATGCAGACATAAATAATACACAATACACTAAACTGAAAACTAGATATCGAATGAACTCTGCAAAGCAAGTGTCATCCGTCGTGTTACTCGGTAGACAAAACCTGTGTGTAGTCACAACCGATGTTAATCACATCCGGTGTAGGAACGGATTCACTCTTATGAGAGTGGGAAGATACCGTTGTCAACTTATTCATAAATTCATGTTGAGCTTGTTTCCGAATCCTTTATTTGTGTATTATACTGTAATGTCTTAATTATCAGATTTCAAAATAGAATATGTTTACACTAACTATTTGTAAAGATCGAGACCGAAAACTTTCCATAGTGAAAAATTAATCTTTCCTTGAGAAATTCTTGGTTTTGTAGTTTTCATGTCAGCGGCAATCTTCTATCAATATCCTGTTTTTTCTGTGATATTGTTTTTTACAGTTTAATTTTGAATCTTAAGATTATTTTTATTTGTAAATAAACCAAATCTGTAATTTTAGCAATGAATACCTTATTTCTGATTTACTTTTAGTAAATATTTTGTATGTCCCCGCCACAATATGGCTGAAATACTGCCGACGTTGCGTTAAACAATAATCAATCAATCAATCAATCAATCAATATCCTGATAGGACACACAAGCACTAAATTAGAAAAACACTGAAAAATATATAATACGTATCCAAGGATGGCTTGAATGTTGCTACACTTGTACTCTTGAACGGACGGTGTCGTCAAATTTTGTACGCGGTAGTTCCTAGGAAATCCATTTAGGTTTGGCATTTGATAGCTGTCTTATAGAAAAAAATTGACATGATAGGATTGTCTGTTAGAAACAGTCATTCAAAACATATAAATTACGAACATCTGCAGGATGCCCTTAGGCTTTAACATGGAAACTTTATCCATACCCTACGGTAAGCTGTAAAAGACCCAAAAAAAAAAACGATTTTCAAATGTAGCAACTATCGACCAAATAAGTTTACTGTTCATTTATTTGTATTTTGGCAGTGATGCAGTGGTCAAATCCAGCCTAAACTGTCGTGTTTAGAAAATTGGACCAAACTGTTGTCAAGTTCAGCCAATATTCTTTCTTTTTTAAATACTGTCGTGTATAGAACATAAAACCAAACAGCATATTTAAGATTTACACATTCTAAACTTGATTTTTTTTGTTAAAAGGTATGGTTGCAGTTAATGTTAAATTATCTGATATTGTCTGCTTAACAAAATATAGAGGCTCAGGAGGCTGAGTCTGTATCGTTCACCTTATATTGGGCCAATAAAAAACAACATAAAATGACCAAAAGTATCCATGATTGTTGTTTACCTTTAGAGAAGATCTTGCATAGATGCTTCCTGTCAATTATTGTTCAATTTGGTCAAATAGATTCAGAAAAGATTTTTTTGTTTTTGTTTTGGTCAATTAGAAACAAAGATCGTCCATGGCGGTCATGTTATTTGTTCGATCGTGACAAAATGAGAAAAGATTATTAAGAACCTTCCATAGATGCTTCACATCAAATATCAATCCATTTGGAAGAGCTGTTTCAGAGGAGAAGATTTTGTTATGTTTCAGCCAATCAATAACTAGAATAGTCCATGGCAGCCATTTTTTGGTCCCATCAGGACAAAATGAGCAAACTTCGTCAAAGGACTTGCATAGATGCTTCATGTAAAATATTGTGTTATTTGATCTAGCTATTTCAGAGGAGATGTGTTTGTCCGATCCGGACAAAGTGAAGAAACTTTGTAAAGGACCTTCTATACATGCTTCCTGTAAAGTTTGGTTCCTTATGATCCAGCGTTTTCAGATGAGATGATTTATTATGTTTCAGCCAATTAGAAACAAGATTTGTCCATGGCGACCAAGTTTGTTGACTGATCGGGACAAAATGAGCAATCTTTATAAAAAACCTTATATAGATGCTTCCTGTCAAGTTTGATATAATTTGGACCAGCGGTTTCAGAGGAGTTGATTCAAATGTAAAAGTTGACGGACGGACGACGGACGTCAAGTGATGACAAAAGCTCACATGACCTTCGTCAGATTTATCAAGGTCGTTATGCCATGTAAATAAATGCATATTATGATGGAAGAAATTAACTGCATCATTGATGTGGTGTTAGTTTAAACGAGTTGGATGAATAGAACAGACTGCACAACTATCAGTTTTTCTTTTTAGATTTTACTAACTCTAAAAAAACAGTTTTCTTGTTTCTTTGGTATGCTTCAAAAGGTAATCTTTATTATCAAAAACCAATATAGATAAATGAAATTTCAAATGTTTCAAATGTGTAATTTAAATGTAGCCATTTATCTGACTGATAAGCAGGAACTGTATACTATATTTATCTGAAAGTTGAATTTTTAGGTCTGTAAACTCTACTAATAATACGTTTATAAATTGTGATCTGAAAATTTTCTGTAGTCAGTTATTATAAATATAAAGGCTCGCCTATTCTTAGCCAATAATGAAATCTCAAAAACCGTTCGCTTATCACACGTATCGCGCACCAGTCTTAGTGTAGGAAAATACTACGTATGCAGGACTGGAAATCGGAAGGTTTTGCCATCGAAGTCGAATTTTGTACGCGGTTATTACTATTTATTCCATTTAGATTTAGCATTTGATAGTTATCTAATAGAAAAGGGAGATGTGGTATGGTTGTATTTCGATTGAATTACGAACATCTACAGGTTGCGCCAAGGCTTTTATCATGAGCATATCAGGGGCGGATTCAAGGGGGGCGTAGGGGGCGTACGCCCCCCTTTCTCCGCACAAAAAAGGAAAAGTTGTATTAAACTACAGTAGTAAACAGTGCGGATCCAAAGGGAAGGCACATTTAAAGGAAAAAAAGTCCAAAATTTTTTTCCCCTCTCTCCGCTCGGCGATTTCCAAGACTTACGCCCCCTTCCTGCATCCGCCCCTGCATATATCCAAAACCTACTTCAAGCTGTAGAAGGCCTGAAATCTAAAAGATGACGATATTTAAATGTAACAACTTTCGACCAAATAAGTTTACAATTCCTATAGTGGTATTGGTCAATTAAGACAATACTATCTAGTATAGAACATGGGGCCCAACTGTGGTCAAATCCAGTCATCAAACCAAACAAATTGTTCGAAAGATTCATGAGATTTACACATTCTGAACTTCTTTACTGTAAAATGTTTGGTTGCATTTAATTTTAAATTTTGATATTGTCTGCTAAAGTTCTATTTTTACTTTAATTATTGTTGTTTCATCATTTGCAAATGTATAATATAACATCTCACTGATACAATTAATTGCCAGAGATATATCATGCCCAATGTGATAAGAGGAGGAAAATATTTGAAATGGCTACATATGTTACATTATGTTAAATACTCAACTTTTTGTAAATGTGACAATAGATAATAAGTTACACAGCGGCAATGGCCTCATTTTCCACCAATATTCCTTCGGGAGGGATTGGAAATATAACCAATTTTCACGGGGTTTCGCCACATGATCACCACCACCCAACTCATTTCAAATCCTGATAAATCAAATCCACTACATTTCAAGTTGAATAATAAACCAATGCGTGCTAGATAAAAAAAAACTAATCGAAAATAATCATTGGTGACATAAGATAAAAGATGTTGTAATCAAATACATTAAAAAAATTCTATAACGTGATATATTTTTGATATATGAAAAAAAAATGGAAATATTACCCAATATTGTTGAGCATGTATCATTTTAAACCAAAACTTAAAAAAAACGAATTGCATAATCAAATAATCAAGCTACATGATAACTGGACAAGCTAAGCTTAAAAATTTATAAAAAACTTATAAATTTTCAAATTCAAATTCTTTATTATTCCAATAAAGGGTTACAATTATTGTCCATCTCATTTTATTCTTCTTGTGTATGTTTCTAATCAGCAACAATCAAAATATCGAATTTACCCATATAAATATCAAAACATTGAACGATAAAAGCTTGTGACTTAATAGAATAAGTTATATCGTTTTTAAGTTTGGAGTCTACAGTGGTAAAAATAAATCTGAACCAGTATTTTAAGTCATCCACTAGAAAATGAAATATGACCATTTTTAACATTTAGTGAGAATTTTATTTTCTCATTAATTGTAATCCCATAAGTTTTGAGCTCATTCTATGTTTTGTACTATGCCATCAAGAAAGCCAGGCAATAAAGGAGGCCAAGCCAAAATTCAGGCCAGGCCATAAAGCAGGCCAGGCCAAAAAGAAGACCAGGCCATAAAGTAGGCCAGACAAGGCTAATGAGGCCAGCCAACATTTTAGAGTATGCCGTATAAAGATTAGAAAATTTTAACTTGAACAGACATAAGTTTGTCAGTTGATATAATAGAATTGAGACGTATTCCAGAAGCGCTAGCAGATGTGAACGGACACTTATATGGATACTCGATTTCATGATATGAATTTAACTTTTTTGTGTACAAAAATTTTTATACCTTCATGTTACACTTATAAGTATTTATTAGTTATAAGAAGGTAATTAAAGAATAAAACCCCATTGTTAATAAAAATGTTTGTAAACCTTTTATTAGATAATGGGTAAAATGACTTTATTAAGCACTTTGCAGATAAATTGCTCTACTTTTAAAATAATTGGTACTGTCATATATTTGACACTATATATTTGTTTGCATTTAAATATTAAGACTTCAAAAGGAAGCATAAATTATTAATTAAAATTAAAATTACTTCTACAGCATGCAAACTAAATTCTTTTGTTTCCATTGGCATTCAAATTAAAATAAAAAGAAAATTATTCCTATTCTAAAAGAAAAATGGTAATATTTTGTGAAAAAGAGAACTATGATGCTTGTTTTATTTTTGATTACGTTGATGTCTTTAATGTCATCATCATATATGTGTTATTAATCTAGGGTTTTGTCAGCAAGTGTAAACGGATGCACCATTAATTTTAGGCGCATCCCCTAATTTTCCCTCAAAATATTTCAGTATGAGGATAAGAGATAAAGGGTTCATCCATTAAGGAACGTTTAATTCTAAAACAATCAATAGGTAATTACAAAATGAAAATGATCATCAAGATTATTCGCGTTCATTTGTTCCTGTGTAAATCACTGTAACGCTGTTCACAGCGACACAAAATCTCTCTGGCAGTGCTTCTTATCGTATAAAAGTATGCAGGGTGGCTTGATTGTTGATAAGACAAGACATGAATTTTCTTAAGTTTCCGTTATAGCCTACAAAATTATACCGTAGTCCATACCATAACGGAAGCTTTAAAACGCCCCACAAAATACAAAATGTGAAAATATTCATAAAGAAAGACAATCGACCTAATATTTTGAAAAATGGTTAACAAATAACACTAAATGGCAACCACTGGACTAAAGGTTATTGGCTTAGGGCAGGCACATTAAGTTTGTGGCGGGATTAAACCAGGTTGTGAGAGCTCAATCCTCCCTCTAATCTGGGACAGTGGTGTGACGAAACGTTAATAAAAACACACGATAAAAATCGGCCGACTATGATTTAACACTTGAAATCGATATTGAAACGAAAAACAAATAAATTAAAAGTAATTTATGATACAACAAACGTATCGACCTCGAAAGTTTACTCGCAGTTGTTGTCTGCTAATTCAAAACCAACAAGCGACCGATCAGAAAACCAAGTTTTTTCTTTAATACCCAATTGGATTAATTTTTTGAAATATCATTAGTCTTAAACAACATGTGATTATAAAGATAAATAGACAGGAAGTATGAAATTTTAAAACAAATACAAACTGTTTGGTTCAGTATTAAGCTATTAACAAGAAAATTAATATTAGTACCAATAAAAACCATATTTACAGATTTAATTAAATTCTGTGACGACATCCTTTACGGTAAGTCCATGTGAATTTAGTTAAAATTCCGAGCTTTGTTTACATGTTTTCTTAAAAAGTAGGATGTGATATCCCGTGTTTCATCAGATTATTGCATTTAAACCAAATCTTTTATGAAAGATTTATGTAAATGTTCCAATCAATTTGTGGTAAGAGATTTATCATTTGTCAAAATACTTAAAGCATTAACAAGGTTTAAGCGCTAAACCAAACTTTTTTCGCAATAATAAAATAATACAAAATTAAATTTGATGTACTGTACGTATTTACATCTAGAACTGGGATGGTGCACCCTTAAAACCCTTTATTTTACAAGTTTGCAGGAGACAAAATCTGTTGCAACATCTTTCAAGGATTATTTTAATAAATCCGATCCAAATCAAATACGGTTCTACATGTAAACTTATAGAAAACCGAGGTGTTAAAGAAGGATTTGAAAAACAAATCAAGTTCTTCAAAATGCAGTTAAAATGGAACGGATGCATAGAAAATGTAAATCTCATTTGGCTCTTATTAAAAAAAAGAACTTTGAAAAGCCCACGCATTACAGCTAAATTAATTCGCCCTTGGCGTAGTCATAAACACTACAACATATATATTGACATTTAAAGATGAACATACATATACATGCGGGAGTAAATCAATCAATCATAAATAAAACAACTGCATAAGACAGTTGATATTAGTATATAATAATATACATGTGTATATTAGTAACTTTTTCTTAAGTTGTTTTCGATTTGTAACAAAATAAAGTGTTCCAGTTTATAGAATTGAATCTACATATAGCCCTTTTAGGAAACATCTTTCCGGAAGTCCGAGGTTGGTTTAAAATTAAGATTTTTGACGAGTTGTTCCCCTTTGTGGGTAGTGCATCACATCGACGTAAAAATGAGCAAGGAGAAAAACCCGACTTTCCCCTATACTTTATCTTAATGCATTTGCTTTCGACGACTGTCACGAGTAGTTAAGTTATTTACGATCCACATTTTATTGTTTAAAAACTAAAAATGAAAGTTTTAACTATTTGTGCTCGACAGAAATCGATGCGCGTTTTAGTGGTAATTTCTAATAATATATTTTTAATAATTTATAAGATTCCAAAAATGTTATTTATAATAGAAAACATGTCAATTATAATGTTTGTTATGATCTTATTGACATGCCTTGATTTATGCATTGTCTATCATTAATTTGCAAAATAATGTTAAGGATATAATGGTTACTTTGTTCATTAAGCTGAAAGATAATAAGAATTATTTTTTTCATGTAGAGTGCAGAAAACAAATTCACTCATGTGGTCAAAGAAATTGAAGTTAAAGCTTGATAAATATTCCCTTCGAGGAATTCACAACCAACAAGTACATGTGAAGTTTAAAAATACAAAATTACCAAAGTTGAATAATATGAAGAATTTTAGAATGCTATATGTACATTTCAAGGAGTAACCTCTCATCCGTAGCATTAGAACCAAAACATAGGTAGTCCAATATCCAAACATATCAAGAGAAGCACTCAAATTTAAACAAATCGAAATGGGAAGCCATATCCGACGTCATGGACAACTACTTAGTGCAATACTACTCATTATAGTCCTTTGACAGCTATATGAAAATATGGAATATGTTATCATTACTGTATATAACAATGGCAAGAAAAAATCGAGTAAAAGTGTTATTCATGTCCCAAATCTTCCATTAAAGATTCTCATTTGGTTTGATGAACATTTATCAGTCTTCAAAGTTTGGTACTAATTAAAAACAGATATACAGTTACTTTTTTTTAAAATATGGCATTTCTTTTTTTCAGAATTTTTTCTTATCCTTAATTTATATTGTGTTGTTATATTTGAATATCATCACATTTATTAAATGTGTCTTTTACAGCTTGCCTTAAGGTATGGAAATTTGTCCGTGATTGATAGGTTTTAGGCAATATGTAGATGCTTGAATAGTTAATGTTTTGATTCTCTATGTCATAGCCAATTATACCACTGGAAAACGATAAGAGATCGACAAAAATCTGTTGTCATCCCGAAAGCTTTCACTGAGATGAACGTAATAAATAATACCCCATCAAAATTAGATTAAAAAAAACAAATTTCTGATCTCCTGCAAAATCGCATATTTACACTTTGATCACTTTTATTAAAAAATCGCAAAATGCTACAATAATGTTTGGTTTAATTTTTGTTTCATTTATCGTAAGGCATTTTTTTAAAAAACATCAAACTTGGATGAAAAATAACAACGATTATTAATTATGGTGTTTCAATAATTCAACACCGTATATATCAATAACGGTAAGAAATGGGTGATTGCTATTATGGCTCATTACATTAGCTTTTATATGGAGAATGCATAAAATAGAAAAAGATATGGTGTAAACAGTCATGAGACAAATATTCCATATATACAAGTAAGTTCCAAGCAAAGGAACAGCGCTTTGAGTGCTGTTCTTCATCTCAATGTCAAAGTGAGGCCTTCAACACGGAGTAAAACCTCGCACCTCACTCTAAGTTCAAGACGTCCCCTAGCACCGGTTGCAAAATATTAAAAGATAACAAAAGTTACCGTGCGAAAACCAATACGTCTATAGCTGCCGACGCCGACTGCACAGACGACTACCTCGCATTATTTTTTTTGGTCGAATAAATAATAAGATGTTAGATTTGTCTTCCTTTAGGTTGGCCGCTAAGTTGTTTTGGAGACCAAAGTTGCATAAATGTCCTTTCAAGTGGCGTTTTATTGTTGGATTTGCCTTATGTTCTACCAAGCCGCTCTAAAAACAACGTCAAGACAGAAGTACTATGCCACAAGCCAAATAAAATGTTAATCAAATGTGGATACTAATAAACTCCGAAAACCTTTTGATGAGGTCAACCAGTGTAAATGGTCAAGTTAATGGTAGTCGACAGAGTTCAGCACTCTTGGAATATCACTGATAAACTGTTTGATAATTGGATTTAATCTTAAAGAATGAGTATACTTTAATAATTTTAAAAAATCTGTTCTAATTTTACGACTTATTTCAGCTTAAAGTATTAAAGTCAATTAATTTCAAAATGTAGCTTTTTAAAATTTTTGAAATGTTTATATTTGAACAGTAAAATCACGGTTTCCTGAGAAGTTCCAAATATGACTAATATAAAAAATACAACATTTGAAACTATTCATATAACACGACAATCGACCTACTCTATTGACAAGTGGTTAACGAATAACAAAAATTACCACTAAAACAACGACAACTACAAGTTTTTGGATTGGGACAGGCACATTTATTATGTGGCGGGGTTATATACATGTAACATAAAATTGTGTCTCTCATGAAATATTGTCCACATATACTATTGATACCTAAGATAAATTTAGAGGACAGAATAAAACACATTGATGACCAAGAAATATTGTCCTCTTGGTTTTTATAAGAAATAAATAACAGGAAGGACACTATTTCAAAGGACACTTTTTGGCTTACAGTTAAACTAGTAATTTTGTATACAAACTCCAACAAAAATCTTGATGGTCACGCAAATGGCTAAGTTTTGAATTTTTCCTAAAGATTTCTATTTTAGAAACCACCGGGCGGATCATTCGACAAAAATATAACGTTAAAATAATTTTAGCTGATCATCTCATCAAAAACTATTTTGCATATTGAGTGCAAGGAACAAAATTTCACCCTTGCAAAATAAAATACATCAAACTAATTTAAATTAAACTGCAATACATAATGCACTTAAAAGAAAACAAGTGTTGTATATATGAATAATTTCACAAAAAACCAAAATGACATATCACATGAAAACACTGTGCTAGGTACTATGTACAGTTAAAACAATATCAATCTTAAAGTCGGTGACGAACAAATAAAATATGTATTTTCATATCTCCTTAAATATGCTAAATAGGTAAGAAATTCTAAGATTCTTAAAAAACAAAGTGCAAATGTAAAATAACTTTTGTACCAAGAGAAAGCAAACGAAAACCGTGGGACAAGACCACATACACGGGAATCTTGTGAACAAGAACAAGACGGAACATTAAACACATATTAAACTAAAAACAAACATACAACTATGAACCTAATGCGATCCTCAGTTTCCTTATATCAGCGATATAACTTTTAAAGAAGTTACATGTATGCCTTTCTGCACTGGAAGTCTCCACAAGATGGAGACATTTAGAAAGACAAGTGTAAGTTTCGGTGGGCATGTTAGTCATCAACTCCCCAATTACATTCGCAAAGTGGTTCAATGGTCCTAACATACGATTTAAATAACCTGTAGAGTTCACGCATATTCAATCCCTAATTAAGTATATAATGCTTTATTCTGATATGTTTTTCAATAGTGAAAGTTACCATTTCCATAATCGTTTTGTATCTTCCGGCACATTGTGTTATTCCTTTAGC
>JAULBM010295318.1:0-15307 GCA_032357055.1 Geukensia granosissima | reverse complement strand
ACTAAAATTTGAGAAAAATCGGATGAAGCGTTTTTGAGTTAGTGTACGACGTGTTGCGGACGGACGGACAGACGGACGGACGGAGTCGAGCGGTTACTAGACCTGCTTCCGCCTCTCTTCAGATCGACGTTGAGATTTAGGATTCCATGATGTGTGTTGCGCGCAAGACAGAGGATGCTTACCCTTCATGAGCACCTGATCCCACACTTGTTTTGTAAAGAAGTTTGTGGATTCCAAGCTTTTGTTCCTTTTGTCAACATTTTATCTTTTAGTTTGTTTCAAATTTGTCTTTTCTCAATGGTGTGCACTTTGATCTCTTGCATGGGTATTCTACACTGGACTTAAATGTAATTTTGGGCAGACAATGGACACAAAATGACGGCATAACTAGGTAGAACCCTTCATGTCAAAATACATTGTTAAGGGTATTTTTCAAGAAAAAAATTGCATGATCCCAAGATGGATGTTGCCTCAAAATTAATAATAGGATGGAACTTAAAACTTTTTGAAAAAATATATTTATTCTCAGGAATAAAAATGCTGATCAAGGATTTCACAAAAATGACTATCCAGATTTCTAGTATCTTTCCTTGTAAATCATCATGTTATATAAAAATATTTCATATCTCCAAACTAAACCACAACTTTTTAATTTTTTTCTGCCAAATAATATATTTTATCTATCTTTTGTCTTGTGATTGCATCTCTGCTTCTTTTTTCTCGTGAGCTGCCAACATAGCTTTGATAGCTCGGGCTCTCATTTCAAGTTCTAGTAACTCCATTTGATTTTTTGTCAGAGCTGGAGCTATTGCTCCTTCACTGTCTTTGCTGGTTGTTTGTGAACCAGCTTTCGAGGATGCTTTTGATACAGCCTTTGAAGTTGAAGACGTCTGAGCTTCTTTGGTTAATGATTTTGAAACAATTTTTGAAGATGACTGTTTCGGTACCACTTCTGTAGATCCTTTTGAAGCCAGTTTTGATATTGATACTTTTGAAATCACTTCTCCAGATGACTGTTTTAAAATCACTTCTGCAGATGACTGTTTTGTATCGAGTTTTGAGGATGATGGTTTTGAAACCACTTTTGATGATGTTGGTTTTAAACCCACTTCTGATGTGGTTGGTTTTGAAACCACTTTTGATGTTGATTGTACTGAGTCAACTTGTAATGATGATGATTTTGAACTGACACCTGAAGATAAAGAAATTGCAACCATGTCAGATGACTGTTTAGCAACCAACTTAGATGAAGTAGATTGTTTTGATATGACTGTTGGTGTGCTTTTCCTGACACCTAACCTCTTTGTGAGAGACTTTGAGGTTGTTGAAGTAACAGATTTTGATAATGAAATGACTGATTTTGATGATGTTTCTTTTGATGTTTTCTTGGCCGGTCCCAATCTCAGTTCCAGGGATTTTACAACAGATGAATTGTTACTCATTTCTTCAGCTGGTTTACTGATGACAACCGATCTGGTATCGGTTTTAGTTAACTTTCTTGTCCCTGACACGCCAGAATTAGTTGTGTTTTCTTTCTCGCTTATTTCTGATACACATTGCAGACTTAACTCTACTTTCCTGGTATCTGATTTTAACGAGGAACTCTCAGGTTGATATGAATAGACCAACAAATCAGTGTCCTTATTCTGAAATTTTTCAAGTGCTGTTTTTTCCAACTTATTTTCTGGTTTAAAATCTGAGTTCTCAGTTGAGTTACTTTGATATTTGATCGTTTCAAATAATTCAGAGTTACCAGCTTCGGATCTGACAGATGCTTTTGAACTATCTACTTTTTCATTATTGACTTTATTTGTTTCTACAATCTGTGATATCGTTTCTGGAGATTTAGAAAATTGTCTTGCTGGATTTTCTAATAATGATTTGTCCTCATCATTAAGTGAAACAGCATCCCCCATTTCACTGTCATTTGAATCTTCCTCCTCTGTAGATACATTTATATTCGGACATCGTGGATATTTGTGCTTTGAATTATCATCACTGACCGAGTTTAAATCCTCCTTGTCATTAGAAGTTTTAGCACCCCTCAACATGTTTTGCTGTGAATCTATTTCTTTGTCCCAGTTTATAGAATCAGTATATTTTGATTTTTTCTGCCCTGAATCATCTAAATCAACAGAATTAGAATCCTCCGACTTCTTAATCTCTGAATCATCAATATTTTCATGCAACACAGAATTTAAATCCTTTGACTGATCATAATTTGAAGTGTGAACTGAAACATTTGATTCATCATGTCCAGAATCTGCATCTTTGTCAGGAACAGTATAATCTGAATTTAATGCTTCAGATTTTATACTCTCACTGATAGATTTTGAATCCTTTGAATAGATAACATTACCAGGTGCTCCTGAATCAATGCATTTTGTATCAGAAATTATATCTTTAGCACCTTTATCATCATCATGCTTGTTATTCAATGGTTCAAGTGAACAATCATCTATTCCACACTCTGTTTGTATTTCCTGTCTACTATCAGTTTTGGATGCTTCAACTGGATATTCCACCATGTCTTCCTCTTCCTCTTTTAATATCTCACATGCTGGTGATGTATCATGTTCTTGTCTGGACTGAAATGAAATCAAAACTAATTATCATTTACTCATGAAAGAAATTATGTAAGAAAATGTTATGGTTTCAAATACATTTGGTTCTGTCACCACTGTGAAGTCTTTGAAACATGCATCCTGTGATATAAACAAGAGTTATCTTTCTTGCTGCATAACCTCCAAATTTTAATACACAAACCCTGTATTTTAACTAATGAAAAGCTCATTTGAGTTCAAATTTTTACCAATAATATTAAATATTAAAAGACTTTATCTAATTTCAATTATGAAATAAGGAAATGTTAAATCATCTAAATTTTCCTTGTATTTAAATCATTATTTAAAAGAAAAGACAAAAGAAAAACAAGGGGATTTCTTAAAAACATAAAATTTACTGGTTTCTGTTATTGGAAGTAAACAAACACATCTTTGTTCTTTCTTTATATTATTTCAAAGAAATGAACTCGACCAATGCATTAAAATGTATATTTCTTAAGGAAATGAATCATTGTTTAGTAATTTGACATAGGGCTATACATATGATTTAGTATCATCTAAAAGGATTTTATTCTTAATGGCTAAAACAAAAAGACATAAAACAATCATGGATTAGCAAAAAGCACAATTCCCTGCAGGAAAAAAAAATGGACGGTTATTACCCGCTGACCTCGTAAATTTTTCACTTCACTATATTGATTAAAACAAAAATGTGAAATTGGTCAGTGAGAAAAACAAGCCTGGGAATATTGATCTTTTTTAATAAGATCAGGAGACCAGTGGCTATCCCTATTGATTAAATGTTAACTTCAATTTTTATTGCTAAAGAACTGCAATAAATCTCAAGTCTTGTCCAGTCTACTGTAAATTTCTACTGCCCGTTTAAATTGATTTATACGAAATAATTGTGCAGGGGTTTGGACAAACAATCAACAATCTCCGTCTTTACTTATTAGATTTGGCTGAAATAGTTCTTTTATATTTGTTACTTCCTAATCAGGCTTGATGAAAATAAAAGATTTCTCTCCTTATACGAGAATAATCAAACAGGAGGTGACATTTACATTCCTACTTTTAATGAAAAAATATGTTGCAGGAGATTCAGTACAACAAGTTCTATTTAACCATTCTACCACCAATACAACCAGGGGTCTGGGTGGCTGAGTGATCTAGATATCTAGGAAGTTGATTTAAACTTACCTGTACAGATCACTGTATCCTATCACCTATACGGCGTGAGTTTGCACCTGGGTTTGTACCATACAAAAATGGGTTGTGTTTAACTCGCATTGCATGTGATAAGGTTTGTCAGTTACCTGCCCAAGGTCGGTGGTTCTCTCCGGGTACTCCGGCTTCCTCCACCAGTAAAACTGACCGCCGCGATATGACTGAAATATTGTTGAAAGTGGCGTTAAGGCCCCAATCAAACAAACAAACCAATACAACCATTCTGTAAAAATACAAACTAGTATCCATTTGTTTTCTATACAGAACACCCCTTTTATACCACCCCTATAATGGCAGTCGCTCACTTATCGGCACATGCAGGATCCCTTTTTCCAAACAACTACAGTTTCCATGTAATTATTCTAGCACTAGCACTATCAAGAGCATTTGGCCTTGTCCCAAAGGTGGCAATATAATGAGAGTGTACTGTATATTGTATAAATTTATTACTTACAACACCAAGTTGTGAGGCTTCCAACACTAAGTTGTGATGCTTACAACACTAAGTTGTGACGCTTACAACACTAAGTTGTGACATACAACACTAAGTTGTGATGTGGTAAGTTGTAACTTGCCCAGGTATCCAGGGAGAATTAACTACCTAGCTTGATAATTGAAAAATCTTGTCACACCTCTTGCAAGTCTAGTGCAACCCTTTTCTGTATGATAGAATGCTGCAGGCAAACTCTTGACAGTACTGGTGATAGACTATAAGTCATCTATAGTAGACCCTACCTAGAGTAATGATCTTTGCAGCCTATGTCTTATGAAAAGTGGCACTGTAGAATAATTAAGAGAATGAACTGCACAGGATCTATTTAATGAACTCTCTTCTTGATTAGTAATTCTACCAGAAAATAGTGCAGAAAAATTATTTTAACCAGTGCAAAGTTTGACAAAATAACTACACATTAAAAATGATGTCATTATAACATTAAAGATAAATTTTGACATATTTTCTTTTCAACAAGATTCTTGTCAAAGGTGAGAAATTGAAAGAGGTGTAAAGTGTGACTGAAAGGAACGATTATTTTGGGATATGGATTGCACATCAAAGCCCCCAATTTTATGAGGGCTTCAAAAAGAAAGTCCATGTAGTCTAGTCTGATAGAGTTACTGTCTCATTAGCATCAAACCATCTCTCTACAGGTCTTTACGAAATTGAATACTTTTTTAACAACCATCAGAATCAAAATGAATGCGCATCATGCAAATGTCTTTGACGCTGTTAATTCGCATTTGAATGCGCATTCAATTCCCAATATATGTCTGTAGGAAAGAGGCAAAAAAATCCACAGCATGCTGGTTTACATTTGCATTTAACAATTAAACTTATCATTCTTTTGATGGTTGTCTCCCTTAGAACAAAAAATGTGACGAGAAGTAATTTTAATTCTGTCTGGTCAGTTGACATTTCTTTTGTCTTATTTTATGGTCAGTGAAAAATGGAAATTGAGGAAAAAACGTCAATAATTCTAAGTGGCTTACAATTTCACTTTATCAAATTAATCTGCAATATATCCTAAAATCCTCCCTAATTAATTACGTTTCTCTAATGCATGGTCATCTTGAATGGTTGAAATTGAAGTATAGCGTATTGATTAAGCTATTGTGTATCAAAACTGGACATAGATCTCCTCAGCTATTGATTTTTTAATTTTATAACAAATACAGGCTTAGACTTTTTACTGAATCCGGTGTCTGCACGACAAAATAAAACCATGACATTAAGAGCTATTCATCATCTCTGAAATTATTCCATACGATTAGAAATCTCTTTGACATCTAACTTCTTCATTTATAAAGATAATTGATTAGTGAGAAAATCCCACTTTATGTAAACAAAAAAAACTTATGCATGTTTTCTCTGAAAGTATTCCATTTTTGTAACTTTTCAGATTCTTTCAAAAACATTTTAATATAAACAGAGGCAGATAAAGTGGTAAAATTAATCAAAATTTGAACTTTTTTCAATAGTTTTCAAAATAAACTGAAGCGGGTCAAGAATCCTCATATTTTATTTCCCTTGGAAAAATGGGCCATTTATTTTCTTTTGAAAATGGGAAAAAAATAATGTTTAAAATATTCAAAGCCATTTGTCACTTTGTAACTGCTAGTCAAGTTTAACTACAAAGATGGAAAAACCAACGAGATGTTACAATTGAAACTATTAAAAATCAATAGAATAAAATTAATCTTTTAATATTTTTTTCTTGAAATTGTATAACCAGTCTTCAAGTAAATGAAACATTCTATATAAATACAAAATATTCTATCATGTTTCAAAACTTTGTAAACATAACTGCAAATTAGAAAGTGAATTTTAAAAGGACAAAGGCTCTCACCAAAAGGAAAGTATATAGGATGTACAAATTTCTTTTTAAACGTAAAGAAGTACAGTGTATTGAAAAGGCAGTAATTTAGTTTCATTGGTAAAAAGAATAACAACATTGGAAATCCTGGTTCGCATTTTGAAGCATCCAGTTTCTTGTGTACATTAACCCAATATCTGTTTTTCTCATTATTCTTATTTATTAATATATTTCATGCATAGTAAGTTAGCTCAACTTATTTAACATTTTAATTTCAAAAGTTTGTTGAATCCAATCAGAGTACTAGGTGTAAAATTATAGCACTGGGGGAGCAGGGTCTTGGGGGCAATTTTGACTCTTTACTAAATCCTCTTATGAAAACAGAAGTAACAGATGAAATTGAGAACTGATCAGGAAAAAAATGTGGACAGACTTGTATCACATCAATGCAGACTACCTGGTATGTCACATATTACGTCTAATGAAACAGGTCGATTGTCATGTTTTATGAATAGTTTCACATTTTATATTTCAGGGCCTTTTACAGATTTTGTTATGGTGTGGACTCTGTTTCATTGTTGAAGGCCGTAATGAGACCTGTTAAAGTTTAAATTCTACTGTCATTTGGTGGGTGACTGTCTCATGGTCAATCATGCCACATCTCCTATATTTATAACAAAAAATTGTGATAAGAATTGGAACCTGATATGATTGTGTTGCCTTACAAAACTGACGAGAACTAGCATGTGTATTTCCTGATAACAAACATTAATATGAAATCTTAACCATTGATAACAGATCATAAAATGAAGTTCAAGCTCATGTGACATGACATGTACATCGTAAAATAAATTTACATACCAGTTATTGATACATTTAATATAGATATAGAGAAACAGACCCAACCAAGACAAAATTACCTCTTGAGACAGAAGATAATGATAAGGACAAGAATATAGGTCACATAGTACACTGAAATGCTAACCTATAAAGAAATTGGCACACCATATAGATGACCAGATCATACGTAATAAATGAAAAACAGGCTTACACAAAAAACTAGAACACTTCATAAGACATAACATATGCTACACTAGCATGTACACTCTGGGATGAATCAGCACTCCACATACTAGTTCTCAGATGTAAGCATGAAAACAACAGATGCCGGATCATGAAAATGTGATCAAAGTCACATGACATGTGGAAGACTTATAGAAGTATGCCTAAAAATAATTAGCAGATCTATCTTACATTGTAACTGAGAAACAGGCAAATATGCAAAAACTTGATCCATCTGTGAAAATAGTCAAGGTAACATGACATACTGGAGATTGAAATGTACATGTTGACATGTGAAAGGTGAACAAATGAACCTTTGGGTAAGTGTGGACACAGTAATATGACTGGAGTAAAAAATCATTTTGACTCATATTATCCTCAAAACTGGTGTCACTTTGTTAAATTTTTCATAAGGAATCGTTTGAAAAAAAACCCATCAAAATCGGATTAAAATAAAACTTTTCCATATTATAAGAAATTGAATTCCAACTCCCCTCCCCAATATTTGACCCCTTTTGGCTAGAAAATGGTAAGAGATGGAGAAAGACTATTGGCATTCTACTAAAAGCTCTCATTGAGAGAAATCAAATGCAAAAAAACCCATCAAAATCTGATGAAAAAAAATTTCTCATCTCCTACTAAATCGCATTTTTAACCCTTTGACCCCATTTAAACAAAAATCGGTAAAAGCTACAAAAAATGCTTTTAGTAACTTTAGTTGCAATTTTTTTGAGGAATCATATTATACAAAATTTAATTCCAACTCCTCCCCCACCACTATTGACATACTACTGAAAGCTCTCTTTGAGAATCAAATGCCAAAATATTCATGCCCATACCATTATACAACCATAAAATTTTTGCGGTCCTATAAAAATAGGTGATGTGGCATGATTGTCCATGAGACAGCCATCCACAAAGACAGCCAATTTTAAATTTCCACAGGTCCCATTATGGCCTTCAATAATTGGCCAGAGTTAATTAATCCTAAACTCCTGAAATATTGAATAACAGCTTTTATACAGCTAAATCTTAGTTTTGCCATCCCATTAAAGTCTCTTTTGCTCAATACTGTCAGAGTAAACATTACCTTGTAACTAATATCTCCTTCAAAATCACACTTTTCTTTCTCTACCCTTGTTCTGCTTGATATTTCATCTTGTTTCAGCATCAGTAATGTATCTTCTTTCACACTATCATTCTCAGACTTTTCTTCACCAACATCAACATTTTCTTTCACTTCACTAGATTCATCTTGAATTTCTTCTCCACTTTCATCTGAAGTTACCTCCCCTTCACTTTCCCCAGTTATCTCCCTTTCTTCATCAGACTTTTCTGCAGTTCCATCAGTATCTGACTTCTCTGCTGTATCTTCCACATCTAATTTTTCTGTATTTTCCTCTTCTTCCTCTGTATCAGATACTGTCTCCCCTTCTTCTAACTCACTGTAAACAAATTTTCAATAAAGTTAAGGGATCAAATTGACATACAAAAAATTGATATAACAATATATGTAACACAAAAACCAATTTTTGAGTGCAGAAAATTGAAATTCTAATGCAACAGTATTTGTAACTTTGATTTTGATTGGATGATGTCAAAATTTACAGCTGCAAGAGGAACTGCGCATGTGCAGACATACATTCCGTGGCATTAAAATATTAAGATTAAACGTTTTATTTACTTATTTGCATTAGAATGGAGTTAATAGTATTGTATTTGAAGATTTGCAGGCATCAATTTTGATTTGGTAGTCACAAATATCCGTTTACTGGCACTGCTAATGCATCGCCAGTAAACTCAATTTGCGACCATCAAATTGTCAATTGAAGCCGGCAATTCTTTTAACACAATACTGGTAACTCCTAAATCTTAAATGAAATGTCAGCCTTTCTGCAAAAAGTTGTGGTCGAATTTGCTAAGGTTTACTGTCCTGTTATCTTTTTTATAACATTTTTTAAAAATACAACATAAAATATCATTTCATATTTACCAGTCTTTGTAAATTCCTCTCTTTCCTAGGTATGAATCCTACTGAACCTTGCTAAATATGAAATTTCAAAGTGCTGACCCTATGAGCAAATTGATACAATTGAACAAAAGGTTTTTTAAATAGACTTAAAAATTACTGTCAAGATCTCAATACTTATTACTATGTGTGCAAGCAAAGTTACAATGCCACTTACAAAATGAATGAATGGTCCGAGTTTGTGGCAATGATTAAGTGTTGTCACTTACCTGGCAGATCTTGATGACTGTGGCTCATGAACAGTTTCATCTTCACTTCCGTTTTCATCACTAAGTCTCTCATCATCATCACTTACTCTTTCTTCATCTATCTCACTTCCTTTGTCTTCAACATCACTTATTCTCTCGTCATGAACTGTGTTCTCAACATCTTCACCAAACTCTTGTTCAACTGAAAATATACATATATGTCCTTGCCAAAGAATTTTCTTTTACATCAATCCTATGAGTAAGTGATAGAGCACACCTTTTAAGAAATTTAAAAATACCTGACCTTGACATCTTTAATATCACCTGACTATATGCTAGTCTTGTTCTGGGAGTTCATTGAGTACCAAACAAAAATATGAAATATATGCCAACAAGTATAAAGTTTAGCAAAAACAAAAAGTAGGGTGTGATTAATCAACTTGACACTTGATTTTAACCCTTGGAACTTCATGACAGATATCAAGCACGGGACAGGAGATCCCTACACTTACAGAGTACTTGATCCTTATCCTGCTTTGTAAAGAAGTTTGTGGAGTCCAAGCCTTTGTCCTTTTTTGTTTAAGTTTTTTATCTTTTAGTTATTGTTTAGTTTGTCTTGTCTCTTTGAACTATGCATTTAGTGACCTCTTGCACAGTTATTCTACAATGGGCATAAGATGAAGGAAAAAATAATCCTCTTCAGGGGTAGATCAAGGGGCCCTCTTTGAAACTCAAAAATACAAAAAAAGAGGACATATCTGGGTTAAATTTTGATCTTTATCTCCTTTAGAAATCAAGAAAATAATGAATTAAGAGGTTCACAAAAAGTGCCCCCCCTTTCCAAAAGTATGGATCTGCCTCTGCTCTACCACACACAATTGGCAATTTAGCATATACTTTTACCAGAAGATGATATACCATTTAAGTTTTGAATAGATATTAAAATTTCACACCTAATATATTCTATCGATTCTCATCATCCTGACTGTGCATCCACTCAATGCAAAAAAAGCAAGCAATACCGTTATAACAAGTTTTTACAAATCTACAAATGTCTGTACTCTTTGTTATGTTGTAACAACAAAACTTTCTAGATACAAGTGTATTACATTTTTCCCATTTGAAAATCAAAAAGTTCATTTTAGTTCGTTTTTGTTCGATTGGGATATATAATGCAATATTTCAGTTATATTGCAGTGGTCAGTTTTACTGGTGGAGAAAGTTGGAGTACCCCCAGAGAACTAACAACCTTGGGCAGGTAACTGACAAACCTTTTTACATGTGATGTGAGTTAAACTCAACCTGTTTTTGTACGGTATAAAGTCAGGCAAGAACTCACACCGTATAGATGATATGCTACATTGAACTGAGGTATGTTTAGATTAACTACCTAGACAACTTGGCCATCCAGGCCCCTAAGTTCATTTTATCAATCCATGCACAACAAAATACATATTGAATACAACAAAACCCTATGAAATAGTTCGACATTAACTATAGTTAACAAAACATGATCAGAGAATACTCAACTATAACTTATACCTTGTAAATAGAAATGTAATTCGATTAAATGCATTTTGGGAATCATTCAGACCTTACAATATATACCTAACCCTTTACACAGGAGACTGTTTGGTTGAAAACAATTAAGCTATAGACAAATAAATTCTCAAAAGTGACAAGAAAAAAGAACCAAATACACCCTTTTGAACAATAAATTATTTTAAAAAACACATATTTAAAGTCTGGTATCTATTTTTTCCTTTCCTTGAATAATGATTAATTCGCACCAAGATAAAAACGTGAAATTCTAATTGGCTATGTTTTTATAACATTTCCAATAATGAATTAATCAATCTTTTCTATCATTTTATTTAATTTGGAATTTAATACAAAATTATGATTGAATAATCGTGATTAATAGGGTCTGCGAAAACTGTAAATGTGATATTAAAAACACCGATTTCTCATAAATTCAGCTATCAGCAACCGATTCATCCCACGTTTAAATTAAAAAATGAAATAATCAATTTTTACAGGAACTTTCTTGCCATAAACTACAAACTTAATAGGGAATTAAACTCGACTCTCAAAGCGATTAAATTTGAAACTATTGACATGGAGGCCAGTCGTAGTTGGTTTAATTGGGCACATGAATTTCCTATCATATTTACAAAAAGAATTATCTCAAAAATTGAGTCTGCCTGTTTCAAAGATGATTGCAAAGAAATGACCCTTTGTCGAGACAATCAATGATTTATAATTGTACTATCCACTGACATTATCATTTCGAAACAGTGAAGTCAAGTCTCCTTAAATTGTACATAATCAAACGAAATCAGAGACAAAAAAATCAATTCAAGGAGTAAATAAACTTCAAATTGTGACAAAAATCTTATCTTGACCAAGTCAAGTTGAACAAATAAAATTGACTGGCCAGACGCAATAAACTACAGAAGAAGATGGTGAAATAATTAAATCTCAGAAAAATAACATGGTGAAATTTTTACGACAGGAAATTACAGTACTGGCTATTTCTTGGGCTTATTGCCATATTAGGCTATCTGAGCAAGTTTGATTGGTAGATATACAGAGAAATCCGTGCTGGGATTAGTGATAACATTTTAAAACCACGACATTCATCTGAAATCTGTCAGAAACACCTGAAGATAATTCTTAAAATTGAAAGTCTTAAGAGAGCTTTAAATTCTACTCCGACATAAATCTAGAGTTAGGAACCTCCATCAATATAAATTATCAACATTAAACTCTACTACTAGGAATAATCTTCCTTCTTTCCAATTATTTCTAGTGTTAATGCTATGAAATGTCTTTTTATAATTCATATTAATTCCTGCTTTTAAAAAATGAATCCAAAAGAGACCAATAAAATCAGGCTATTATTAAGCAGTTCATATATCTGTTCTAATACCCAATCAAAAACTCTCTACACTTATAACTTAAAATTGTCTAAAGAGACCTACAATTGAAATCTACAACAATGAACCAAGGCCTTTTCTACAAAAGAACCCCGTCAAGTCCAATACTATCAAATTTCCACCCATCATTTGTCTCAGGTTGCCTAGTCTGATCTAGTTCATTCTCACTGAGAAACAGAACTAGATGCTCAAAATGCTGAGCATGTTTCGCTCACCTGACATTGGGCCATTTGGAAACAAATATTTAATGACCAATAGTGGTGATGCTTGTGAGGGATCTCCCAAAGATGTTTCCAGTCAAATATATTTCATCATGACTGCCATATAAAATATAAAGAAAAAAATGAAGAATCTTCAAAAAAAAGCCCCTGCTTAAGTGCTTTCTTTCAAATATTGTTCCATGTGTCAAATGGTTTAGAGGAGATCTTCAGCCAATCAGAATTGCCCCTGGCAGCCAAGTTTGTAGCTATTATGGGACCACACAAGGCAACTTTGTAAAGGACCTCCTATAGATGTTTCCTGTGAAGCTTCAATTCATTTGGCCTTTTGGTTTCAGAGAAGATTTTATTGGTACATCTAAGGAAGCTGAGCAGGATGCAGTAATGGGACAATGGGTATAGCTGCAGACAGCTGAAAAGGATAGTGAAGGGAGAATGGGTACAGCCCAAGGAAGGTGATCAGGAAATAGTAAACGAGGAGTGGGTACAGCCCAAGGAAGGTGATCAGGAAATAGTAAACAAGGAGTGGGTACAGCCCAAGGAAGGTGATCCGGAAATAGTAAAGGAGGAGTGGGTACAGCCCAAGGAAGGTGAGCCGGAAATAGTAAAGGAGGAGTTGGTACAGCCCAAGGAAGGTGATCCGGAAATAGTAAAGGAGGAGTGGGAATAGCCCAAGGAAGGTGATCAGGAAATAGTAAAGGAGGAGTGGGTATAGCTCAAGGAAGCTGAGCAGGATAGAGTGAAGGAATAATTGGTACAGTCATTGGTAGCTGAGCAGGAGACATTGAATGGAAAATGAGTACAGTCAAAGCAAGCTATGCAAAATACATTGAATGGGGAATGTGTACAGCCCAGGAAGCTGAAGATTCAATGAAGGAGGCATAGGTACAGCCCAAGAAGGCTGAGGATAAAGTGAAGGGGGAATGGATAGAACCCCTGAAAGCTGAGCAAGATACTGGGCAATAGATACCGCCTCAGGAGGCCGAGCAGGTAAAATTCTAAAAGTATATTTTGGAGTATGACCTCTAGCTTAATTTACATTCCTTTGTTTTCTTTTTAGACTCAGAAGACATAATATTTACTATTCACATAGACAATATAGTTAATTAAGGCAGATTATTTTATTAGTGACATATAAAACAATACATTATTATTATGAGTTCCTTTAGATTACTTCTTTTAGTGTAAAATGTTCTGTTTGCCACAAGCAACTGAAAGTCAAATACCATTAAAAAACACATATTTTTGTAATACTGATGAACACATATAGAAGTTTCTCACATTTTAGTTTATATCCATTTACAAGAACAAGCAGATATATATATATATATAAGTTATCTGGATTCTGACAGTGTGATATTGGAAAATATCATCCTGTGTGTTACAATATGAAGCATGAGGGTATCGGGATGATATTTTACAATATCACAGTCTTCAAAATTCAGAAAACCTATTTATCATCCATTAGTTTCAAAACAGATCAATGTTTAAACTTCTCCAAACTATTTGCTTGAAATGTGTTGTGGTGTTGATGTCAAGTGTGTGTATTCCTTTAGGCAAAAAAAAACACCATAAAGTAATTCCACTTTTAAATTGATTGGTTTACACTTCATTGCTTCAATCTTTTACACAAGAACTCTTAACAGTATATATTCAAAAATTAATAATTTCTTATTCTAGAAAATGGTATTTGCATTGTTTTACCAGTGAAAAACCTGTAAAAAACTTAATATGACCTCGTTGTGGAGATGATACACTCAATAATAAACCAAAAAATGAAGAATTTTTTTTAAAAATGTGTATAGATGTAACATTTCTTTGTGCCATAATTGTACACTACATTGTAGAGGGTAACCCACACACATAAACAACATCTACATCAGTGTATTTTTGCTTCCATTTTGTAAAAAATCAGTATTAATTTGTTATTTCATGTTGAATCTATATCTAATTTGTAATATATCAATCTGTATAATAGCATGCTCAATAATTAATTTGTACTATATTGTGAAAATGAGGAGAAGACGATCCAAATTAGATAAACTTGTGTCTTATCCTTTTCGCTATGTTTGAGCAAATAAAATATGTTTAAAACTGAACTTTGAAATTTTGAAATGACCTCATAAACAAAATTAACAATGTCACATTAGTTAACAACGTCAGTTGGACAGGCAGAAAATCAGAATATTATACATGTACTTTTTATGTTTCATTTTCAAATCCAATTATGCAAAATGTAGGTTAATTTTTCTGAAAATAAGTTTTTTAATGAAAATTCCTTAAAAGAATGAGATCGAAGACACTTAAAGAGACTTATATATTTCACTACTTAACACTAGGATACATCTATTTCACTACTTGACATCAAGATGGCCATTTTCTAAGACTTAGTTATTTCGCTATTTGACACAGGGATGGCCATTTTCTGAAATTTATTTATTTCACTACTTGACACTGAGATGGCCATTTTCTGATACTTCTTTATTCACTACTCAACACTAGGATGGCCATTTTCTGAAATTCATTTTTTTTTTCACTACTTGACACAGGGATGGCCATTTTCTGAAATTTATTTATTTCACTTCTTGACACTGGGATGGCCATTTTCTGATACATTTTTTATTCACTACTCAACACTAGGGTGGCCATTTTCTGATATTTATTTATTCACTACTTGACACTAGGATGGCCAAGGAGAAGGGGCGATAAGGGCATATTTTGGCCCAAAATTTTTCCAAAATGTTAAGTTAATCAAACAAGAATACTAA